>JAVJIF010014629.1:0-169814 GCA_038442645.1 Agave tequilana | reverse complement strand
TGGTCTCTGACGAAAGTCTGACGTGGATCAGGAGAACGACCAGCTCGCCCGAACTTGCGCAGATCTGGATCTGCTGCTGATCTGGGCTGGTTCTGGATCTGGATCTGCAGGCTGCTGCCTCCTCGCTGTTGTGGCTGATCTGAAGTGGAGAGGGGTGCTGTTGCTTCGGTTGTCGCGGCCACGGAGGGGTCTTGGCTGGATCTGGAGAAGGGCGCTGTTGCAGACCTTAAGGGGCGGTCTGCTGCTGCCCTTGTTGTTGCTGGATCTGGTGGTAGTGGCCGGCCTGCTGGACATGGAGGAGATGTGGCAGCCATCCAGAGAAGGGAGGCGCTGCCAAGGGCTTGGGTATGGTGCTCAGCCATCAAGGGAAAAGGGGGAAGCCCTGGAGGAGATCTACGGCAGCAAGGAGGGGGATCTCGCTAGTGGTACACAGCCATGGTGAAGATGGGGCTGTTGTGTTGACGGCTGGAAGGAGAAGAGATAGATCTAGGTTTAGATTGAGATAGGTTTATATAGGATGAGTTGGGTTATAGGGTCTAATGGTATTGGGTCCAAGTAGATAAAGGAGTATTGGGCTATTGGGTTTGGGTTGAACCAAATAGGTATAGGATCAATAGATTAGGTTAATATGTAAATGGGCTTGGGTCAACTGGTTTAGGATCCAAATAGATAATTGGGCATAGATTGGGAACGGGTCATGGGCCATGGAATCCAAACGGGCAATTGGGTATGGGATCACTAATGGGTATGATCTAAAAGAGGATAATGGTAGGCACAGGATACAAGGGAATATGGCATGAATGAATCAAGGGTAAAGAAATATACCACTGCAAAATAATCTAATCATTAGTAGCACATTACCTAGTCAAAATAACAATATTAATAATACCAATAACAACTCGCAATACATAATTACAAAAATAATAGAACACTAATATTAAATAAATAAGCATCGACAATAAAATAAGGATAACACTAATAGAAATAACAATAAATAACAATGGAAGAATAGTTTGCCGTTTACTATCTTAAAATAAATTTCCATACTTAATAATAATAACTTCTGAAAAATAATAAATTAACTTGATTAAATAAAAATACTCAGTAAATCAAAATAGATACTTGAAGAAAATAAAATACAGTAGTATTAGATTAGGGATATTACACTCTACCCACCTTAATAAAAATTTCGTCCTCAAAATTTCAATAAAGCGGGGAATGGTAAAAGAATCAAGGTCAAGAAGAAACAAACAAGCTTCAAACAGGGAATGATAAAATACAGAATCAAGGGGAAAAAACAACAAGCTTCCACGTCGCTTCTGAATACTTTATGGTTCCGCTGCGCGCTCTGATTTCTGCTACCGACTTTAACATGAAGTGATCAAACTCAGGAGGCAAAATCAGGAAAATAGAATCGAAAAGATGATAAGAATTAAGATGGAATCTAGATTACTCTAGAAAAAGAGTTGAAAATTAGGGAGATCAAAAGATTCAAAAGATGGATTCCAATGGGAGAACGATCAATTCCAAATGGACTCAATATCATCGTGTAATTAGCATATGTATATTGCAGTGTAAGTATAACTTATTCAAGTTACAGGTAAGAACTTGGTCTCTCTTGCGAAACAAAATTCAAAATCAACATCGCAAGTCGAAAACCTAGGCTCTGATACCACTCTGTAACGCCCCGATCTTAAAGATACGGAGACGTTATGGCGACGCATATACGCGAGGTAAAATACCCCTCGTATACGCGCTAAGCCTCAATTGTAACCTGAACAAGCTATAAATCGGAAGCATAATGATCAATGAACACTGCAGTAATACATATAAGACCATACATGATAGCAATGAATAACGGGAAGAAAATGATAGCTGAATAGAAGTCAAAGGTGATATACATGAATCAAAGAATAATAACAAGAATGAAATGCAAGTATACCAGGATCAAGAGGAGAGGACCCAAGCTCCTCGCAGGGCGTACCGTCTCATCGAACACCTGCATATTAGAACAATCGTCCAATAGCTGGACGTGCAAATCCAGGGTCGTCAGAATGCGACCATAATGAGTGTGTGTGTAAAGGGGGAAAGAACACGTGCAGAACAAACAATGTGCATAAATAATAATAAGAACAATTGTTGATATAAGAGAATAAATAACACAATAAATAACTGAACAGTAATATATATGATAGCAACACGAATAAAGATAGCAAGAATAAGTGTACAGGTACAAGACAAATAAAGCAACTGCAGCAAACAACAGATGTCTAAATGTGTAACCTATCACATGTCACTAGGCTGGTATCCAAGTCTGGTCATAAGTCTGGTCCTGGTTACAATAATGATATAAATAGATATACAATCAAGTGATTACAGTCAGTCACAAAGCATCAACAGTTATTATTAATTATGTCAGCGAACACCAATTGTCACACGTAATAGACGCATCCCATACTACGCCTACCACACATGCCAATCGATGCCCTAAATTATTGAAACTGATCGGTTGGAGACATTGTCCATGCTTTAGGTGGGTCCCGTACATACCCGGGACCACGGCCCAGACTCCTGGCGCTGAACCAGGACCTACCGCCAGGTAGTCAAGAACATGTAAACAAGAACAAGAAACATGACGGGGTGCCAGTCACCCCACGGGAACCCTGCAGTGGAACCCTCTTTCGGCTGCGCAACCTAAATCCTAGGTCCACCCAAAATACGGACGCTGTCTCATCCATCAATCTCCCCAATCCCAGTGTAAGTTGTTTGTTATCATGTTTTAGTTTATCAAGATTAATTAGTATACATGTTACTTAAATCTCTGGGATGACTCAGTGGTAATCACGGTAACAATATCAACATGTGAAAGTCAGGGTACCGGTATAACATGAGTGTATAATATCATGAACAAGACACCGATATAACAGGAATATAACAAGTGAACATGCGGGTGTTGTTACCGTGTAATAATATTTTCCCAGCAAATTTCAGTAACATGAAAAGATAGTTATCAGGTAGATACCAAATATAATCAGTCAGGTTTCTCAGATAGATCAATATATACAAGGTGAGTAATAACCTACTGTCAAGAATAGAATAATCCAACAAAGCATGGAATCAACTCATATCCATCGTCTAAGTCATCAGTAAATGATCTCACCCACTGATAAAGTAATGACTGCTATCTGAACACTCTGAAGTACAACATCCTCACAACATGTAATCTAGAATATCTACATCTTGGTACCCATCATTAATAACATGTCATCTAACAGATCCCAACTGTCAACCACATCAATCTCATCTCAAAGCAAATCAGGCTCCAATAAACGGAAAATAGATTCTGGATAACTTCTAACTCATCATCATTTTCTAGCACAACTTAACTAATAAAGTCATATTCAATAACTGATCATCATTCAATGTAAGTATCATAAGTCCCAGATCAATCCAAAGTCATTACAACCAATTCATATTCCAATAGTCACATGATCAATAAGTATCAGTACAAATCAAGTAATCTGATATAATAGTCGTTGTTCCAACATATGTCCATAATCAGTACTAGTCTACTCACTCTGACAAACTATATCTGATTCGTAAGGCTACACAATTCCCTCTTCTATAAAGGCTACACAATTCCCTCTTCTATAAGTATCAATTATGATATCCCAACACTCGACAATATAACATGCACATACATCTGAGATCTATAAGATCAAGTCATTACCACCAATATCTATCCCTCGAGATCATAGTCATCCATTAATAAGCATTACATAACCCATGGGTGAAGTCTACAATCCATCAGATGTCTATACATAACATTCAGACAGACACTAGTCGACTAGGAAAGATGAGTAGTCGACTAGAGGAAGGTATAGTCAACTAACAAGGTAGAGTGAGTCGACTATAAAGGGGTATTAGTCGACTAGGTAGGATGGCAAGTCGACTAGTCATGGAAACAGAGAGTTACATACTTCCAGGAATTCCAATTAGTCGACTAACAGGGCCATTAGTCGACTAATAAAGGGGATTAGTCGACTAATAGGCCTCTGACAGCCAGAAACATGTCATACTGATACCTGCTCTCTCACACCATAAAACACATATATGCCCACTCTTACACATATCAATGCACACAATTACTACTTTACTCCATGCACAAGTATACAATTGAATCATAATAGAATTAATACACATATTTACAAGAAATCAAAAGGAGGAGGAGAATACACTCACATTGGGAAATCTGCGCGTTACCGGGCGAGTCGCCGTTACGGTCGCTGTGGTGCCGCTCTTCGCTGTCGGACTGCATAGGACGGTAGCCAGGATCCTGGGGAAGACCTGGCTTCAATCT
Source organism: Agave tequilana (assembly GCA_038442645.1). Classification (NCBI taxonomy): domain Eukaryota; kingdom Viridiplantae; phylum Streptophyta; class Magnoliopsida; order Asparagales; family Asparagaceae; genus Agave; species Agave tequilana. The sequence continues at coordinate 165,454 of JAVJIF010014629.1, read as the reverse complement.
GGAGGTCTCGCGCTCGCCGGAAGGGCCTGAAATTGCCGCTCGCTCGCTGCCTGTGCTGCTGGTCTGGGTGGAATCTGCTGTGCGCGTCGCCGGGCGAGTCGCTACTGCGGTCGCTGTGGTGCGGTTCCTTGCCATCGGACTGCATGGGAGGGTGGCCTAGACACTGGAGAAGGTCACCACGATGGTCTCTGACGAAAGTCTGACGTGGATCAGGAGAACGACCAGCTCGCCCGAACTTGCGCAGATCTGGATCTGCTGCTGATCTGGGCTGGTTCTGGATCTGGATCTGCAGGCTGCTGCCTCCTCGCTGTTGTGGCTGATCTGAAGTGGAGAGGGGGTGCTGTTGCTTCGGTTGTCGCGGCCACGGAGGGGTCTTGGCTGGATCTGGAGAAGGGCGCTGTTGCAGACCTGTAAGGGGCGGGTCTGCTGCTGCCCTTGTTGTTGCTGGATCTGGTGGTAGTGGCCGGCCTGCTGGACATGGAGGAGATGTGGCAGCCATCCAGAGAAGGGGAGGCGCTGCCAAGGGCTTGGGTATGGTGCTCAGCCATCAAGGGAAAAGGGGGAAGCCCTGGAGGAGATCTACGGCAGCAAGGAGGGGGATCTCGCTAGTGGTACACAGCCATGGTGAAGATGGGGCTGTTGTGTTGACGGCTGGAAGGAGAAGAGATAGATCTAGGTTTAGATTGAGATAGGTTTATATAGGATGAGTTGGGTTATAGGGTCTAATGGGTATTGGGTCCAAGTAGATAAAGGAGTATTGGGCTATTGGGTTTGGGTTGAACCAAATAGGTATAGGATCAATAGATTAGTTTAATATGTAAATGGGCTTGGGTCAACTGGTTTAGGATCCAAATAGATAATTGGGCATAGGATTGGGAACGGGTCATGGGCCATGGAATCCAAACGGGCAATTGGGTATGGGATCACTAATGGTATTGGATCTAAAAGAGGATAATGGGTAGGCACAAGGATACAAGGGAATATGGCATGAATAGGAATCAAGGGTAAAGAAATATACCACTGCAAAATAATCTAATCATTAGTAGCAACATTACCTAGTCAAAATAACAATATTAATAATACCAATAACAACTCGCAATACATAATTACAAAAATAATAGAACACTAATATTAAATAAATAAGCATCGACAATAAAATAAGGATAACACTAATAGAAATAACAATAAATAACAATGGAAGAATAGTTTGCCGTTTACTATCTTAAAATAATTTTCCATACTTAATAATAATAACTTCTGAAAAATAATAAATTAACTTGATTAAATAAAAATACTCAGTAAATCAAAATAGATACTTGAAGAAAATAAAAATACAGTAGTATTAGATTAGGGATATTACACTCTACCCACCTTAATAAAAATTTCGTCCTCAAAATTTCAATAAAGCGGGGAATGGTAAAAGAATCAAGGTCAAGAAGAAACAAACAAGCTTCAAACAGGGAATGATAAAAATACAGAATCAAGGGAAAAACAAACAAGCTTCCACGTCGCTTCTGAATACTTTATGGTTCCGCTGCGCGCTCTGATTTCTGCTACCGACTTTAACATGAAGTGATCAAACTCAGGAGGCAAAATCAGAAAATAGAATCGAAAAGATGATAAGAATTAAGATGGAATCTAGATTACTCTAGAAAAAGAGTTGAAATTAGGGAGATCAAAGATTCAAAGATGGATTCCAAATGGGAGAACGATCAATTCCAAATGGACTCAATATCATCGTGTAATTAGCATATGTATATTGCAGTGTAAGTATAACTTATTCAAGTTACAGGTAAGAACTAGGTCTCTCTTGCGAAACAAAATTCAAAATTCAACATCGCAAGTCGAAAACCTAGGCTCTGATACCACTCTGTAACGCCCCGATCTTAAAGATACGGAGACGTTATGGCGACGCATATACGCGAGGTAAAATACCCCTCGTATACGCGCTAAGCCTCAATTGTAACCTGAACAAGCTATAAATCGGAAGCATAATGATCAATGAACACTGCAGTAATACATATAAGACCATACATGATAGCAATGAATAACGGGAAGAAAATGATAGCTGAATAGAAGTCAAAGGTGATATACAGGAATCAAAGAATAATAACAAGAATGAAATGCAAGTATACCAGGATCAAGAGGAGAGGACCCAAGCTCCTCGCAGGGCGTACCGTCTCATCGAACACCTGCATATTAGAACAATCGTCCAATAGCTGGACGTGCAAATCCAGGGTCGTCAGAATGCGACCATAATGAGTGTGTGTGTAAAGGGGGAAAGAACACGTGCAGAACAAACAATGTGCATAAATAATAATAAGAACAATTGCTGATATAAGAGAATAAATAACACAATAAATAACTGAACAGTAATATATGATAGCAACACGAATATAAGATAGCAAGAATAAGTGTACAGGTACAAGACAAATAAAGCAACTGCAGCAAACAACAGATGTCTAAATGTGTAACCTATCACATGTCACTAGGCTGGTATCCAAGTCTGGTCATAAGTCTGGTCCTGGTTACAATAATGATATAAATAGATATACAATCAAGTGATTACAGTCAGTCACAAAGCATCAACAGTTTATTATTAATTATGTCAGCGAACACCAATTGTCACACGTAATAGACGCATCCCATACTACGCCTACCACACATGCCAATCGATGCCCTAAATTATTGAAACTGATCGGTTGGAGACATTGTCCATGCTTTAGGTGGGTCCCGTACATACCCGGGACCACGGCCCAGACTCCTGGCGCTGAACCAGGACCTACCGCCAGGTAGTCAAGAACATGTAAACAAGAACAAGAAACATGACGGGGTGCCAGTCACCCCACGGGAACCCTGCAGTGGAACCCTCTTTCGGCTGCGCAACCTAAATCCTAGGTCCACCCAAAATACGGACGCTGTCTCATCCATCAATCTCCCCAATCCCAGTGTAAGTTGTTTGTTATCATGTTTTAGTTTATCAAGATTAATTAGTATACATGTTACTTAAATCTCTGGGATGACTCAGTGGTAATCACGGTAACAATATCAACATGTGAAAGTCAGGGTACCGGTATAACATGAGTGTATAATATCATGAACAAGACACCGATATAACAGGAATATAACAAGTGAACATGCGGGTGTTGTTACCGTGTAATAATATTTTCCCAGCAAATTTCAGTAACATGAAAAAGATAGTTATCAGGTAGATACCAAATATAATCAGTCAGGTTTCTCAGATAGATCAATATATACAAGGTGAGTAATAACCTACTGTCAAGAATAGAATAATCCAACAAAGCATGGAATCAACTCATATCCATCGTCTAAGTCATCAGTAAATGATCTCACCCACTGATAAAGTAATGACTGCTATCTGAACACTCTGAAGTACAACATCCTCACAACATGTAATCTAGAATATCTACATCTTGGTACCCATCATTAATAACATGTCATCTAACAGATCCCAACTGTCAACCACATCAATCTCATCTCAAAGCAAGTCAGGCTCCAATAAACGGAAAATAGATTCTGGATAACTTCTAACTCATCATCATTTTCTAGCACAACTTAACTAATAAAGTCATATTCAATAACTGATCATCATTCAATGTAAGTATCATAAGTCCCAGATCAATCCAAAGTCATTACAAACAATTCATATTCCAATAGTCACATGATCAATAAGTATCAGTACAAATCAAGTAATCTGATATAATAGTCGTTGTTCCAACATATGTCCATAATCAGTACTAGTCTACTCACTCTGACAAACTATATCTGATTCGTAAGGCTACACAATTCCCTCTTCTATAAAGGCTACACAATTCCCTCTTCTATAAGTATCAATTATGATATCCCAACACTCGACAATATAACATGCACATACATCTGAGATCTATAAGATCAAGTCATTACCACCAATATCTATCCCTCGAGATCATAGTCATCCATTAATAAGCATTACATAACCCATGGGTGAAGTCTACAATCCATCAGATGTCTATACATAACATTCAGACAGACACTAGTCGACTAGGAAAGATGAGTAGTCGACTAGAGGAAGGTATAGTCAACTAACAAGGTAGAGTGAGTCGACTATAAAGGGGTATTAGTCGACTAGGTAGGATGGCAAGTCGACTAGTCATGGAAACAGAGAGTTACATACTTCCAGGAATTCCAATTAGTCGACTAACAGGGCCATTAGTCGACTAATAAAGGGGATTAGTCGACTAATAGGCCTCTGACAGCCAGAAACATGTCATACTGATACCTGCTCTCTCACACCATAAAACACATATATGCCCACTCTTACACATATCAATGCACACAATTACTACTTTACTCCATGCACAAGTATACAATTGAATCATAATAGAATTAATACACATATTTACAAGAAATCAAAAGGAGGAGGAGAATACACTCACATTGGGAAATCTGCGCGTTACCGGGCGAGTCGCCGTTACGGTCGCTGTGGTGCCGCTCTTCGCTGTCGGACTGCATAGGACGGTAGCCAGGATCCTGGGGAAGACCTGGCTTCAATCTGGAGGTCTCGCGCTCGCCGGAAGGGCCTGAAATTGCCGCTCGCTCGCTGCCTGTGCTGCTGGTCTGGGTGGAATCTGCTGTGCGCGTCGCGGGCGAGTCGCTACTGCGGTCGCTGTGGTGCGGTTCCTTGCCATCGGACTGCATGGGAGGGTGGCCTAGACACTGGAGAAGGTCACCACGATGGTCTCTGACGAAAGTCTGACGTGGATCAGGAGAACGACCAGCTCGCCCGAACTTGCGCAGATCTGGATCTGCTGCTGATCTGGGCTGGTTCTGGATCTGGATCTGCAGGCTGCTGCCTCCTCGCTGTTGTGGCTGATCTGAAGTGGAGAGGGGGTGCTGTTGCTTCGGTTGTCGCGGCCACGGAGGGGTCTTGGCTGGATCTGGAGAAGGGCGCTGTTGCAGACCTGTAAGGGGCGGGTCTGCTGCTGCCCTTGTTGTTGCTGGATCTGGTGGTAGTGGCCGGCCTGCTGGACATGGAGGAGATGTGGCAGCCATCCAGAGAAGGGGAGGCGCTGCCAAGGGCTTGGGTATGGTGCTCAGCCATCAAGGGAAAAGGGGGAAGCCCTGGAGGAGATCTACGGCAGCAAGGAGGGGGATCTCGCTAGTGGTACACAGCCATGGTGAAGATGGGGCTGTTGTGTTGACGGCTGGAAGGAGAAGAGATAGATCTAGGTTTAGATTGAGATAGGTTTATATAGGATGAGTTGGGTTATAGGGTCTAATGGGTATTGGGTCCAAGTAGATAAAGGAGTATTGGGCTATTGGGTTTGGGTTGAAACAAATAGGTATAGGATCAATAGATTAGGTTAATATGTAAATGGGCTTGGGTCAACTGGTTTAGGATCCAAATAGATAATTGGGCATAGGATTGGGAACGGGTCATGGGCCATGGAATCCAAACGGGCAATTGGGTATGGGATCACTAATGGGTATTGGATCTAAAAGAGGATAATGGGTAGGCACAAGGATACAAGGGAATATGGCATGAATAGGAATCAAGGGTAAAGAAATATACCACTGCAAAATAATCTAATCATTAGTAGCAACATTACCTAGTCAAAATAACAATATTAATAATACCAATAACAACTCGCAATACATAATTACAAAAATAATAGAACACTAATATTAAATAAATAAGCATCGACAATAAAATAAGGATAACACTAATAGAAATAACAATAAATAACAATGGAAGAATAGTTTGCCGTTTACTATCTTAAAATAAATTTTCCATACTTAATAATAATAACTTCTGAAAAATAATAAATTAACTTGATTAAATAAAAATACTCAGTAAATCAAAATAGATACTTGAAGAAAATAAAAATACAGTAGTATTAGATTAGGGATATTACACTCTACCCACCTTAATAAAAATTTCGTCCTCGAAATTTCAATAAAGCGGGGAATGGTAAAAGAATCAAGGTCAAGAAGAAACAAACAAGCTTCAACAGGGAATGATAAAAATACAGAATCAAGGGGAAAAACAAACAAGCTTCCACGTCGCTTCTGAATACTTTATGGTTCCGCTGCGCGCTCTGATTTCTGCTACCGACTTTAACATGAAGTGATCAAACTCAGGAGGCAAAATCAGGAAAATAGAATCGAAAAGATGATAAGAATTAAGATGGAATCTAGATTACTCTAGAAAAAGAGTTGAAATTAGGGAGATCAAAAGATTCAAAAGATGGATTCCAAATGGGAGAACGATCAATTCCAAATGGACTCAATATCATCGTGTAATTAGCATATGTATATTGCAGTGTAAGTATAACTTATTCAAGTTACAGGTAAGAACTAGGTCTCTCTTGCGAAACAAAATTCAAAATTCAACATCGCAAGTCGAAAACCTAGGCTCTGATACCACTCTGTAACGCCCCGATCTTAAAGATACGGAGACGTTATGGCGACGCATATACGCGAGGTAAAATACCCCTCGTATACGCGCTAAGCCTCAATTGTAACCTGAACAAGCTATAAATCGGAAGCATAATGATCAATGAACACTGCAGTAATACATATAAGACCATACATGATAGCAATGAATAACGGGAAGAAAATGATAGCTGAATAGAAGTCAAAGGTGATATACAGGAATCAAAGAATAATAACAAGAATGAAATGCAAGTATACCAGGATCAAGAGGAGAGGACCCAAGCTCCTCGCAGGGCGTACCGTCTCATCGAACACCTGCATATTAGAACAATCGTCCAATAGCTGGACGTGCAAATCCAGGGTCGTCAGAATGCGACCATAATGAGTGTGTGTGTAAAGGGGGAAAGAACACGTGCAGAACAAACAATGTGCATAAATAATAATAAGAACAATTGCTGATATAAGAGAATAAATAACACAATAAATAACTGAACAGTAATATATATGATAGCAACACGAATAAAGATAGCAAGAATAAGTGTACAGGTACAAGACAAATAAAGCAACTGCAGCAAACAACAGATGTCTAAATGTGTAACCTATCACATGTCACTAGGCTGGTATCCAAGTCTGGTCATAAGTCTGGTCCTGGTTACAATAATGATATAAATAGATATACAATCAAGTGATTACAGTCAGTCACAAAGCATCAACAGTTTATTATTAATTATGTCAGCGAACACCAATTGTCACACGTAATAGACGCATCCCATACTACGCCTACCACACATGCCAATCGATGCCCTAAATTATTGAAACTGATCGGTTGGAGACATTGTCCATGCTTTAGGTGGGTCCCGTACATACCCGGGACCACGGCCCAGACTCCTGGCGCTGAACCAGGACCTACCGCCAGGTAGTCAAGAACATGTAAACAAGAACAAGAAACATGACGGGGTGCCAGTCACCCCACGGGAACCCTGCAGTGGAACCCTCTTTCGGCTGCGCAACCTAAATCCTAGGTCCACCCAAAATACGGACGCTGTCTCATCCATCAATCTCCCCAATCCCAGTGTAAGTTGTTTGTTATCATGTTTTAGTTTATCAAGATTAATTAGTATACATGTTACTTAAATCTCTGGGATGACTCAGTGGTAATCACGGTAACAATATCAACATGTGAAAGTCAGGGTACCGGTATAACATGAGTGTATAATATCATGAACAAGACACCGATATAACAGGAATATAACAAGTGAACATGCGGGTGTTGTTACCGTGTAATAATATTTTCCCAGCAAATTTCAGTAACATGAAAAAGATAGTTATCAGGTAGATACCAAATATAATCAGTCAGGTTTCTCAGATAGATCAATATATACAAGGTGAGTAATAACCTACTGTCAAGAATAGAATAATCCAACAAAGCATGGAATCAACTCATATCCATCGTCTAAGTCATCAGTAAATGATCTCACCCACTGATAAAGTAATGACTGCTATCTGAACACTCTGAAGTACAACATCCTCACAACATGTAATCTAGAATATCTACATCTTGGTACCCATCATTAATAACATGTCATCTAACAGATCCCAACTGTCAACCACATCAATCTCATCTCAAAGCAAGTCAGGCTCCAATAAACGGAAAATAGATTCTGGATAACTTCTAACTCATCATCATTTTCTAGCACAACTTAACTAATAAAGTCATATTCAATAACTGATCATCATTCAATGTAAGTATCATAAGTCCCAGATCAATCCAAAGTCATTACAACCAATTCATATTCCAATAGTCACATGATCAATAAGTATCAGTACAAATCAAGTAATCTGATATAATAGTCGTTGTTCCAACATATGTCCATAATCAGTACTAGTCTACTCACTCTGACAAACTATATCTGATTCGTAAGGCTACACAATTCCCTCTTCTATAAAGGCTACACAATTCCCTCTTCTATAAGTATCAATTATGATATCCCAACACTCGACAATATAACATGCACATACATCTGAGATCTATAAGATCAAGTCATTACCACCAATATCTATCCCTCGAGATCATAGTCATCCATTAATAAGCATTACATAACCCATGGGTGAAGTCTACAATCCATCAGATGTCTATACATAACATTCAGACAGACACTAGTCGACTAGGAAAGATGAGTAGTCGACTAGAGGAAGGTATAGTCAACTAACAAGGTAGAGTGAGTCGACTATAAAGGGGTATTAGTCGACTAGGTAGGATGGCAAGTCGACTAGTCATGGAAACAGAGAGTTACATACTTCCAGGAATTCCAATTAGTCGACTAACAGGGCCATTAGTCGACTAATAAAGGGGATTAGTCGACTAATAGGCCTCTGACAGCCAGAAACATGTCATACTGATACCTGCTCTCTCACACCATAAAACACATATATGCCCACTCTTACACATATCAATGCACACAATTACTACTTTACTCCATGCACAAGTATACAATTGAATCATAATAGAATTAATACACATATTTACAAGAAATCAAAAGGAGGAGGAGAATACACTCACATTGGGAAATCTGCGCGTTACCGGGCGAGTCGCCGTTACGGTCGCTGTGGTGCCGCTCTTCGCTGTCGGACTGCATAGGACGGTAGCCAGGATCCTGGGGAAGACCTGGCTTCAATCTGGAGGTCTCGCGCTCGCCGGAAGGGCCTGAAATTGCCGCTCGCTCGCTGCCTGTGCTGCTGGTCTGGGTGGAATCTGCTGTGCGCGTCGCCGGGCGAGTCGCTACTGCGGTCGCTGTGGTGCGGTTCCTTGCCATCGGACTGCATGGGAGGGTGGCCTAGACACTGGAGAAGGTCACCACGATGGTCTCTGACGAAAGTCTGACGTGGATCAGGAGAACGACCAGCTCGCCCGAACTTGCGCAGATCTGGATCTGCTGCTGATCTGGGCTGGTTCTGGATCTGGATCTGCAGGCTGCTGCCTCCTCGCTGTTGTGGCTGATCTGAAGTGGAGAGGGGGTGCTGTTGCTTCGGTTGTCGCGGCCACGGAGGGGTCTTGGCTGGATCTGGAGAAGGGCGCTGTTGCAGACCTGTAAGGGGCGGGTCTGCTGCTGCCCTTGTTGTTGCTGGATCTGGTGGTAGTGGCCGGCCTGCTGGACATGGAGGAGATGTGGCAGCCATCCAGAGAAGGGGAGGCGCTGCCAAGGGCTTGGGTATGGTGCTCAGCCATCAAGGGAAAAGGGGGAAGCCCTGGAGGAGATCTACGGCAGCAAGGAGGGGGATCTCGCTAGTGGTACACAGCCATGGTGAAGATGGGGCTGTTGTGTTGACGGCTGGAAGGAGAAGAGATAGATCTAGGTTTAGATTGAGATAGGTTTATATAGGATGAGTTGGGTTATAGGGTCTAATGGGTATTGGGTCCAAGTAGATAAAGGAGTATTGGGCTATTGGGTTTGGGTTGAACCAAATAGGTATAGGATCAATAGATTAGGTTAATATGTAAATGGGCTTGGGTCAACTGGTTTAGGATCCAAATAGATAATTGGGCATAGGATTGGGAACGGGTCATGGGCCATGGAATCCAAACGGGCAATTGGGTATGGGATCACTAATGGGTATTGGATCTAAAAGAGGATAATGGGTAGGCACAAGGATACAAGGGAATATGGCATGAATAGGAATCAAGGGTAAAGAAATATACCACTGCAAAATAATCTAATCATTAGTAGCAACATTACCTAGTCAAAATAACAATATTAATAATACCAATAACAACTCGCAATACATAATTACAAAAATAATAGAACACTAATATTAAATAAATAAGCATCGACAATAAAATAAGGATAACACTAATAGAAATAACAATAAATAACAATGGAAGAATAGTTTGCCGTTTACTATCTTAAAATAAATTTTCCATACTTAATAATAATAACTTCTGAAAAATAATAAATTAACTTGATTAAATAAAAATACTCAGTAAATCAAAATAGATACTTGAAGAAAATAAAAATACAGTAGTATTAGATTAGGGATATTACACTCTACCCACCTTAATAAAAATTTCGTCCTCGAAATTTCAATAAAGCGGGGAATGGTAAAAGAATCAAGGTCAAGAAGAAACAAACAAGCTTCAAACAGGGAATGATAAAAATACAGAATCAAGGGGAAAAACAAACAAGCTTCCACGTCGCTTCTGAATACTTTATGGTTCCGCTGCGCGCTCTGATTTCTGCTACCGACTTTAACATGAAGTGATCAAACTCAGGAGGCAAAATCAGGAAAATAGAATCGAAAAGATGATAAGAATTAAGATGGAATCTAGATTACTCTAGAAAAAGAGTTGAAATTAGGGAGATCAAAGATTCAAAAGATGGATTCCAAATGGGAGAACGATCAATTCCAAATGGACTCAATATCATCGTGTAATTAGCATATGTATATTGCAGTGTAAGTATAACTTATTCAAGTTACAGGTAAGAACTAGGTCTCTCTTGCGAAACAAAATTCAAAATTCAACATCGCAAGTCGAAAACCTAGGCTCTGATACCACTCTGTAACGCCCCGATCTTAAAGATACGGAGACGTTATGGCGACGCATATACGCGAGGTAAAATACCCCTCGTATACGCGCTAAGCCTCAATTGTAACCTGAACAAGCTATAAATCGGAAGCATAATGATCAATGAACACTGCAGTAATACATATAAGACCATACATGATAGCAATGAATAACGGGAAGAAAATGATAGCTGAATAGAAGTCAAGGTGATATACAGGAATCAAAGAATAATAACAAGAATGAAATGCAAGTATACCAGGATCAAGAGGAGAGGACCCAAGCTCCTCGCAGGGCGTACCGTCTCATCGAACACCTGCATATTAGAACAATCGTCCAATAGCTGGACGTGCAAATCCAGGGTCGTCAGAATGCGACCATAATGAGTGTGTGTGTAAAGGGGGAAAGAACACGTGCAGAACAAACAATGTGCATAAATAATAATAAGAACAATTGCTGATATAAGAGAATAAATAACACAATAAATAACTGAACAGTAATATATATGATAGCAACACGAATAAAGATAGCAAGAATAAGTGTACAGGTACAAGACAAATAAAGCAACTGCAGCAAACAACAGATGTCTAAATGTGTAACCTATCACATGTCACTAGGCTGGTATCCAAGTCTGGTCATAAGTCTGGTCCTGGTTACAATAATGATATAAATAGATATACAATCAAGTGATTACAGTCAGTCACAAAGCATCAACAGTTTATTATTAATTATGTCAGCGAACACCAATTGTCACACGTAATAGACGCATCCCATACTACGCCTACCACACATGCCAATCGATGCCCTAAATTATTGAAACTGATCGGTTGGAGACATTGTCCATGCTTTAGGTGGGTCCCGTACATACCCGGGACCACGGCCCAGACTCCTGGCGCTGAACCAGGACCTACCGCCAGGTAGTCAAGAACATGTAAACAAGAACAAGAAACATGACGGGGTGCCAGTCACCCCACGGGAACCCTGCAGTGGAACCCTCTTTCGGCTGCGCAACCTAAATCCTAGGTCCACCCAAAATACGGACGCTGTCTCATCCATCAATCTCCCCAATCCCAGTGTAAGTTGTTTGTTATCATGTTTTAGTTTATCAAGATTAATTAGTATACATGTTACTTAAATCTCTGGGATGACTCAGTGGTAATCACGGTAACAATATCAACATGTGAAAGTCAGGGTACCGGTATAACATGAGTGTATAATATCATGAACAAGACACCGATATAACAGGAATATAACAAGTGAACATGCGGGTGTTGTTACCGTGTAATAATATTTTCCCAGCAAATTTCAGTAACATGAAAAAGATAGTTATCAGGTAGATACCAAATATAATCAGTCAGGTTTCTCAGATAGATCAATATATACAAGGTGAGTAATAACCTACTGTCAAGAATAGAATAATCCAACAAAGCATGGAATCAACTCATATCCATCGTCTAAGTCATCAGTAAATGATCTCACCCACTGATAAAGTAATGACTGCTATCTGAACACTCTGAAGTACAACATCCTCACAACATGTAATCTAGAATATCTACATCTTGGTACCCATCATTAATAACATGTCATCTAACAGATCCCAACTGTCAACCACATCAATCTCATCTCAAAGCAAGTCAGGCTCCAATAAACGGAAAATAGATTCTGGATAACTTCTAACTCATCATCATTTTCTAGCACAACTTAACTAATAAAGTCATATTCAATAACTGATCATCATTCAATGTAAGTATCATAAGTCCCAGATCAATCCAAAGTCATTACAACCAATTCATATTCCAATAGTCACATGATCAATAAGTATCAGTACAAATCAAGTAATCTGATATAATAGTCGTTGTTCCAACATATGTCCATAATCAGTACTAGTCTACTCACTCTGACAAACTATATCTGATTCGTAAGGCTACACAATTCCCTCTTCTATAAAGGCTACACAATTCCCTCTTCTATAAGTATCAATTATGATATCCCAACACTCGACAATATAACATGCACATACATCTGAGATCTATAAGATCAAGTCATTACCACCAATATCTATCCCTCGAGATCATAGTCATCCATTAATAAGCATTACATAACCCATGGGTGAAGTCTACAATCCATCAGATGTCTATACATAACATTCAGACAGACACTAGTCGACTAGGAAAGATGAGTAGTCGACTAGAGGAAGGTATAGTCAACTAACAAGGTAGAGTGAGTCGACTATAAAGGGGTATTAGTCGACTAGGTAGGATGGCAAGTCGACTAGTCATGGAAACAGAGAGTTACATACTTCCAGGAATTCCAATTAGTCGACTAACAGGGCCATTAGTCGACTAATAAAGGGGATTAGTCGACTAATAGGCCTCTGACAGCCAGAAACATGTCATACTGATACCTGCTCTCTCACACCATAAAACACATATATGCCCACTCTTACACATATCAATGCACACAATTACTACTTTACTCCATGCACAAGTATACAATTGAATCATAATAGAATTAATACACATATTTACAAGAAATCAAAAGGAGGAGGAGAATACACTCACATTGGGAAATCTGCGCGTTACCGGGCGAGTCGCCGTTACGGTCGCTGTGGTGCCGCTCTTCGCTGTCGGACTGCATAGGACGGTAGCCAGGATCCTGGGGAAGACCTGGCTTCAATCTGGAGGTCTCGCGCTCGCCGGAAGGGCCTGAAATTGCCGCTCGCTCGCTGCCTGTGCTGCTGGTCTGGGTGGAATCTGCTGTGCGCGTCGCCGGGCGAGTCGCTACTGCGGTCGCTGTGGTGCGGTTCCTTGCCATCGGACTGCATGGGAGGGTGGCCTAGACACTGGAGAAGGTCACCACGATGGTCTCTGACGAAAGTCTGACGTGGATCAGGAGAACGACCAGCTCGCCCGAACTTGCGCAGATCTGGATCTGCTGCTGATCTGGGCTGGTTCTGGATCTGGATCTGCAGGCTGCTGCCTCCTCGCTGTTGTGGCTGATCTGAAGTGGAGAGGGGGTGCTGTTGCTTCGGTTGTCGCGGCCACGGAGGGGTCTTGGCTGGATCTGGAGAAGGGCGCTGTTGCAGACCTGTAAGGGGCGGGTCTGCTGCTGCCCTTGTTGTTGCTGGATCTGGTGGTAGTGGCCGGCCTGCTGGACATGGAGGAGATGTGGCAGCCATCCAGAGAAGGGGAGGCGCTGCCAAGGGCTTGGGTATGGTGCTCAGCCATCAAGGAAAAGGGGAAGCCCTGGAGGAGATCTACGGCAGCAAGGAGGGGGATCTCGCTAGTGGTACACAGCCATGGTGAAGATGGGGCTGTTGTGTTGACGGCTGGAAGGAGAAGAGATAGATCTAGGTTTAGATTGAGATAGGTTTATATAGGATGAGTTGGGTTATAGGGTCTAATGGGTATTGGGTCCAAGTAGATAAAGGAGTATTGGGCTATTGGTTTGGGTTGAACCAAATAGGTATAGGATCAATAGATTAGGTTAATATGTAAATGGGCTTGGGTCAACTGGTTTAGGATCCAAATAGATAATTGGGCATAGGATTGGGAACGGGTCATGGGCCATGGAATCCAAACGGGCAATTGGGTATGGGATCACTAATGGGTATTGGATCTAAAAGAGGATAATGGGTAGGCACAAGGATACAAGGGATATGGCATGAATAGGAATCAAGGGTAAAGAAATATACCACTGCAAAATAATCTAATCATTAGTAGCAACATTACCTAGTCAAAATAACAATATTAATAATACCAATAACAACTCGCAATACATAATTACAAAAATAATAGAACACTAATATTAAATAAATAAGCATCGACAATAAAATAAGGATAACACTAATAGAAATAACAATAAATAACAATGGAAGAATAGTTTGCCGTTTACTATCTTAAAATAAATTTTCCATACTTAATAATAATAACTTCTGAAAAATAATAAATTAACTTGATTAAATAAAAATACTCAGTAAATCAAAATAGATACTTGAAGAAAATAAAAATACAGTAGTATTAGATTAGGGATATTACAAGCACCGGAGGAGATTTTTGGAGAAAGAAGAAAAGAATTGGGATTTTGTTGATCTCAGTTACAGAGCTAAGCTAAGCTCTTGTCCCAAATTAGGGCAAATACATCATAGATCCCCAAAAGGACAGAGGCCAGCTATTTATTCCCGCGTTTCACAATTGGGCCGGATGGTCTGTTAACGGGTCGAGTACCCAGGCCCAGCGGACCCGTCCCCGAGTCTCAAAGCCAAACCGGACCCGGCCCGTTAACAAATTTAAGCAAAGAAGAGGAAGACGGCTCAGAGTTCTTCCATCATAGCCGTTACAATTCAAACAAAGGAAAAAGGAAAGGTAAGAATTGAATCCAAATATCAGAGATAACTGGCCTGAAAGATAAGAAAAAGATAAGAACTGTATCATTATAGTCGTTAAAAGCTGGATTATTATTGACTTTTGAATTGTTCTTGCATGTGTCCCTAGACAAAACCCTACACCATTGATGATTAATCCTGTAGCTACACCATTGATGATCAATCATGTAGAGCCCATGAGTGATGGCTTGGAGCAAATCGTATTTTGTTGGTTCAGTGTTGATGTGTAGGTGTTAGGTGAAAGCTCTCTTTATAACTGGAATTTGAGGACTATAAATCATGATGTGCTTGCTCTTTCAGTAGATCAAAAGATCTCTTCAGTGTTTTATTTTTATTTTTTTTCCATTTTAGGGCAGACAATGGTGAGAGTGACAACGGGAGAGTATGTGTGACTAGGGCTGCAGGGTTCACTGGCTCCTGGCTCATAATGAGACTCCTTGAGCAAGGGTACACCGTGAAGGCGACGATTCGCGACCTAGGCAGGTCCATGGAACTTTTCACTCCATAGGAATGCTACAAGTACTCGTTTGAGTACTCTTTTAGTTCGAAAAAAACAAGGCAGATGCAAAGTGAATTAAGAAGTTATGTCATTTAGTATTTACAGTCCTAAGAGACTCACATGCGCACCAAAAAATGTGATGCTCGTAGCATTTATGTTCATGTAATGAGTCAAAAGCTTAATTTCGGAAAACTACTAAAAACTTTTCAATAATGCAGACAAACTATTATGAACTTTCATAAAACCACAAAATTTTTCATAAAACTAGCATGAAAGCCATATAGCCAATGGTAGTTTACTAATATACCGAAGTTTTTGATAGTTCTCTGAAATCAAGTGAAAGTTCATAATGGTTAAAATTAACCTCAAGGTAAACCTAAAGTGTTGATTTCACTTACAACTTTGAGCAGGCAATATGAAGAAAGTGAAGCCTCTGCTGGACCTTCCTCATGCCAGCAGCAGGTTGACCCTCTGGAAAGCAGACCTCGTTGACGAAGCGAACTTCGATGAGGCCATTGCTGGCTGCACTGTAGTCTTCCACGTCGCCACGCCGATGGATTTTGAGTCATCCGACGCAGCTGAGACTACATCACATTAATTAAATATGAGCTATAAGTTCGTTTCGACTTATTATGATAAGTTCTAAATAGCAAGTATAAACATGTACATGTACATGTTTGCGGTGGTTCCAGAATGAGATGATCAAGCCAACAATAGCCAGAGTGCTGAATGTGTTGAGATCGTGCATGAAGGCTGGCACGGTAGGCCGAGTTGTTTTCACACATTCGGCGGAGATAGTGAATGCGGAGGAGCATCGGAGGCGAGTTTACGAAGCGACTGCTGGCGTGATGTGGAGTTCTGTGAGCTAAGAAGAAGACTAGTTGGGTTTGTACCAACCTCATTCAGTAATAAGCACCAAGACTATTTTAAGAGCCTGATAAGCTTGTTTACATATTGTTAGGGTTGTAAAGATAATGTAAGATCATATTTTTATATTTGTGAAATAAACCATAAAACAATGAATTAACGAGCGATTTGTTTAATGTAAAAAAATATGTTTAGTTGCAAGGAAAATTAGACAGTGTATTAAGATATGGATGTTAACAAGTCTAATGATCATTAGATAGAATCCTCTTACTTAAAAACTCAAGTCCCTTGTTGGCCTCTTTCCCTTAGGTGCAACTGCCCTTAGATTGTGCCCAAACTCGTGCTCATCATCTATGTAGCCCTAAAACCCACTTGCATTGATAAAAATAGGATTCTATTAGCAATTCTTAGTTACTATTAGAATGTCAATTGGTAGAGAAATCAATTTGATGGTTTTGCATTGAATTGAATTCGAAGAAAAGTGAAAAATAACAACTTAATAAATAATAACATGATGTTTCAACCCAAATATCATAATCAATAACCT
This sequence comes from Agave tequilana, assembly GCA_038442645.1. Lineage (NCBI taxonomy): Eukaryota > Viridiplantae > Streptophyta > Magnoliopsida > Asparagales > Asparagaceae > Agave > Agave tequilana. Next base: position 148,164 of record JAVJIF010014629.1, on the reverse strand, counting down.
AATGGTCTTCCATATTTTTCGACATTCCCAACATAAGCACACACTTGCAAGCTCCCCTCATGGATGTAAGCAATGTATTATGACCTTTAGTTCCATCTTAGCTGTGTCGCAACTAAGATGAGAAGATGACCGACCACTTTTTCTTGCAAAATAAGAGGGTACATAGATCATCAATTACAAATCAATCAAAACATACATAATTTTCTCTACTATTTCTCAACAAAGCAATGCTTTTGCTACCCCTCTTCTAACTGAGGGCTCGATGCAATTCGCGAGAATTGTTGTGATTAACAAAGAATGAGACCCATGAGTCACAGAAATGGGTATAGAAGCCGGTAAGGTCAAGTGGGATTTTGTCAAGTATTCTAATGGCAATGTATATGGACATGAAGCTTAATAGTATTGAAAACCCTAATCTCGCAAAAGAAGAGTAATTAAAGAAAAAAAATGAAATGGGTATGGGTTTTATAATACAGATTTGCATTCATCTTTGCGACAATTAACATGGTGATGTTTTTGCAAGTAACCTCGCGAATATCATAGCAAATGCAAAAAAAGGGGGAGAATTTACAGAATGCGACACAGAACAAGATTGCAATTTCAAGTCTGATGCAATTTGAGGATCTGAATATTGAAAAATTTGTAGGAAACTAACCAAATATTACGACTCTTCCAGTATAATCCCATTTGATCTCATGATCATGAACAGTGCATACTTGCAAAAAAAACTCAAAAAAGAAAATCAAAATGCTGTTCATATAGATTGATACACTGAAGTTAACAATTAGTTCACTAAATGTAATATTTTTTGGACGAAAACTGAAGATTTGAAAGTAAATATATATATATTTCACTCACCGTTTTGCTTCGAATCCATCACAGGCGACTGTATCGTTCCATTTCTTTTGGTTCAGGTGCCCTTATCAACAAATGAAAAAATAAAAAAATAAATAAAATAAAAATAAAAAATAAAATTAAATTAAAGAAATAAAAATTGGGTTCAGAATTGGTTCGGGTGCACTTCGGGTGGAACATGGCTAATCCGTACCCCAGATCCATTTCATTTTCAAGGAATCTTAATCATAATATATTTGAATTTCTTAGAAGTTTTAAACTAACAGGAAGTGTTATTCGCTTCAGCCACCTCTTTGTAAAAATTATGTCTTCATATAGGTACTAAAAACTTTATTTTACTTGCTATTATAGTGTCTTGCAGGTACAAATGGAGTTTTATCAGCAAAATTGTATTTATGTTTAATTTGTTTATAAAAATTTTCTTTAAGTGTTTTAAGTGTTGTCTAATTAAAAAAATTATATTTAATACAAGTTTGTTGACCCTTGAATTGAAAAAATAAACCTGACAAATGACAATACCAACGCGATAATAAAAGCAAGTGACATTATAGTATAATGATATAATCTCTTTGCAATATACAAAAAAACATAAGATCAAAATTTCACCCGCAACAAATTATACAATTATTATATCAGCCAACTGAACATTAATTTAAGGGATAATGCACTTCATCTTTTCGTGCAAGACAGTGGGGTTTCAATCCTCTCCATTCATACTGGACATGAAAATTTTCGAATTAAATTTCTCATGATGCATATTGCATTCGACATTCCACATTTGAAGATTATTAGCGGTTTTTCGGGGCTGTTTGGTTAGGGATGGAAGTGAGAAAGTGAGGAAGTGAGGAAATAGTAATAGTTCCCTTTGAAATTTGGAAATGGTTAGTGAGTTTTCCGGTGTTTAGATGTTGTTGGGAAATGTGATTTGAAAAATGTTATGTCTTTCTAGTATTTGAATGGTAATGTGAAAGTGAAAGTGGAAAGTTGACCACAAAATAATATTAAAATAAAAATGTGAAAGTGAAAAAGTTTAATTTTGGTAATGTGAAAGTGAAACTCATTTAAATAATTTTGTTAAAACTTAACTACATATGATTTGTTATCATCAAACTTGGGGCTAATGGCCTTTGGGCTAACAATCTCCCCATTTTTGATGATGACAAAACATATGGAGTTATTACAAATATTTTGGGTAGAGACTTCAAGTGAAGCTCCCCCTTAACTTATGCATATAAAAGAATATGATGTAAGGATCTAAATGCAAAACAAGAGCATATATATGATATGATAAACAGGCACATATGCCAACCATCCATGCATACCAAGGATACAGAAATATAAATATGTATGCATATATGGTTACCTCCATCCATCCATAAATACCTCCAGCCTCTAAAATGAGTGGTAGACAGTTGGAACAAAAATAGAACAATAGAATAGACAACTAACCATATATACCACATGGAGATAATAAAGGTAAACTGTCATAACATAAAAGAAATTTGTCCATACAAGCTAGGAGGTTCATGCCAACCTCAAAAACCATAGTACATGTCCATAATAACACAGAAAATAACACATGTCCATAATACATGTCCAAAATAACATAACTCCAAAATAACATAACTCTCCCAGAAATCTCTCCACCTTTTTGACATCATCAAAAGGGGTCAAGGCGTCCCAAAGTCAGGGTCCTCCGGTGAAGCAGGTGGCGGAGGTGGAGCAGATGAAGGAGCCCAGGCGGCGAACGGAGGGCGGAAGGAGGAAGTGGCTGAGCACGATCACGAGGAAGAGGAGCCGGCCAATCAAATCTGTGGTAAATGCCGCTGATGTAGGTATTGAAAAGTCACCTAGAGGGGGGGTGAATAGGTGACAATGCTAATCAAGGGGCAAATTAAAAATTAAAGCTACAACTATCACCAAGCAAGAGTCACAAGATGAATGCAAGCAAGTAAGTATGATGAGCAAGTAATAAGTGCAAGCAAAGTAGAGTAAGAATTGCAAGAATGTAAACCAATCGCAAACACAAGGATATGTTATCGAGGTTCGAGCACCCAGCTCTACTCCCCCCGCCTTCCCCAGAAGAATTCTAGCTACTTCCACTATCACAAAGATCTCAATTACAATGGAGTACCCAACTCCACAATCTCAGTACAAGTAATTTCCTTGGTAGTCAAAAGACCACAAACTCTCTCTTTCAAATATCTCTTCCCTTACAAAGATCCTTAGAGAATATTGAGTAGGAATGAAGCTCTTTTGTGTGTAAGGAAAAGAAATTGAAATCAGAGAAAAACTTTTGAAAACCCTTCAGAAATTGAGAGAATTTAGCTCAAAAACCAAGAACTTTGAAAGCCTTAAACTTTTGAATTTTTAGCAATAATTGTTGTTGTAACCAATCTCTCCCTAAACACCCCTATTTATAGGAGAGGGCTAGGGTTTAGGGATAAAACATAGTTACTGATGTTTAGGAGGTAATTAGATCAAAATATATCCTTAAACGAATTTTTAAACACAAAAGACAAAAATAAACAGCTCTTAAAAAATCTGCCCGTTACTGTTCAACGGCTACATCGGTCGACCGGGCCGGTCGACGGTAGTACAAAATTCCGACCGTTACAGGCTATCGGTCGACCGACCCGGTCGACTGATACAAACTGTGACTCAAAAATAAATATCGGTCGACTGCCCCGGTCGACCGATAGACATGCACACGGATACGTGCATTCTGCCAGGACCTCGGTCGACTGGTCCGGTCGACCGGACCAGCCTGACATAGACTCGGTCGACTGTCGGTAGACTGCCGGTCGACCGGATCAGGTCAGAAAACGAAATAAAGACAGAATTTTGAGAAGAAAAATATTTTTAACAAAACTATTTTAAACAGGAATTCAGTATGTAACATAAAAATAAATTTGTACAAGAAAGATTTTGTACTAAAATATTTTTGTATATTTTATAGGAAATAAACTAAGAAATAGTATATGCGCAAAAACGTGTGTGATTGAGCTTCAAACCTAATCTCTATTCTTTAACAAGCTATAAAACTAAAAATACAAAACCTAAGGACCTCTGAGCAATCTTCACGTCTTTGAGCCATCCAATGCCTTGCTAGTGCCTTCTCTTCTATGATCCTTCCTTGATGAGCAAATTGCCTTCCTTGCTTTGTGGAACTTAGAAGTTCTTGCAATAGCTAAGCGAATGGACTCTAAACATGGTACAAGACCTGAAACTCATCTTAGCAAACTGTTAGTACCAAATAGCACTAATTTGGTTTGTCATCATCAAAACACAAAACAATTGGAGAGTGTAACCTCTTGGGCCAACAGGTATGCATATACCGCATGGAGTCACAGATAAAGTTCAGATCATTGTCCATGCGCTGCTCCATCCGCTGATAGTGAGCGGTCATCTCAGCGGAAAGCTGCTGACGATGCTCGACCATCTCAGCTGAAATCTGACGGTGGTGCTCGGTCAGCTCAGCGGAAATCTGCTGGTGATGCTCCCGAAGCTGAGTAGATAGGGCAAGATAGGGATCGACAGGAGCAGAAGAACCAGAAGATGAACCAACAACAGCTGGAAAGATAGGTTGCGGCTGGGGAGCAGGAGGACCCTCCCTAGGACGCATCCTCTTGAGGGAGGTGCTGTTGATATCAACGGACGGTTCAACCGACCGTTCAGAGGAAAGGTCAAAGTTTAGCTGCTTCAACAGACGTGTAATAAGTATCTCAAACGGCAAGTGCCGGGATGGGACGAGGAGATGATCTGAAGTCATATAGCTGATGATAAGTTTGGGAATATTGATTCTAATGCCTTTCAGAAGGCAATAGATAACAAGAGGAGCATAACCCCTGGCGTGACTATACTCTCCTGATTTTGGCAGGAGGTTATAGAACACGACCTTGGCTAGGACCTGGGCGGTGAGAGTATAATACTTCACCTCCTCGTTCCTAACTAGGCCAGGGTTGTTATCATCATGAAGCAGTGTGGATGCGGTGAGGGCAGACTCACCGTCAGGATATTCAAAATCATGCAGATCGACATTAGAAATATCTACCCCTCACAGGAGAGGTGTAGGTGACGTGCAAACTGTTGAAGTGAGATGTCGATATCTTTACCCAAAACCCTAGATTTGATATGATTCTGTTCAAAGGTGAGATTGGAATAGAAATACTGCACCAAAGTAGAGTATACAGGTTCCTTAATTGTGACGTCCAATTGAAATCTTCTAATGAACTGGTTCTAAGGATGGATGCAAGATTTAGGTGCTCAAAATCACTGAGCACCACAGTTCTTCCAAAATTTACATTTTTGGTGGAAATAATAGCATGTCTATATGAAGCATTTTGTGACACAAATGGATTTGATGAAGATTGGGGGTTTTTCCCTTTCTCCGTACGAGATCTTTTAGACATGATGAAAGATAAGCAAGATTTGGCACGAAATAAGCTAGATCTAAAGTAAAGAAACTAGAAATTTCAAGGAAAACTAAAAGATTTAGGGAAGAAAAATTTTTACCTTGAAAAAACAAGAGGAAATCCAGGAGGAGTAGATCTGAAGCCTGAAACTAATTTCCCCGAATTTTTGTGGACGAATTTGGAGTTAGAAAGAGGGGGAAAGAGATTAGGGTTGTGAGATAGGAAGAGGAGAAAATTTTGAGACGGTGGGAGGAGAGGAAATGAGTGAATTTGGGGGGTTAGGGTTTTTTATATCGGGTAAAAAAACAGGTTACCCGACTGCCGGTCGACCGGTGGAAACCGAGAGCACCTCGGTTTCAGTCGGTCGACCGCTGCGGTCGACCGGCTACAGGCAGAAAAGATTTTTTTTCTGTTTCAGGCAATGTCGGTCGACCGAGCCGGTCGACCGGACTTATGTCAGGCCAGATCGGTCGACCGTGCCGGGCGACCGGCACAGCTGAAACATGAAACTAAAACAGTTTTGAAAATTTATTTTAATAAAATTTTTCTTTTTAAAAAGAACTTCTTATATAGTTGTAAGAATGAAATAGAAATCTCATTTGGCATGGAATACTCAAAGGAAAAAATTTATTTTTATTTTCATTTATTTTTATTAACAATATATTTTTATTTATTAATTAAGCGATAAACATGAGTGTTGAAACCGAATACCCCGTTAAGGGTTCTGAACTTCTCCTCGAAATTTCTCTAGATAAGAGTTGAGGCGCGCAATTGCCATCTCTATTTATTTGCTTAATTTGGTTAAATAATTCTTTTATTTAGGCAATATTCTTATCAAACATAAATCTTGATATATGGACAAGCAAAATATGGCAAGCAATCAAAATAAATAATCCAATCATAAGAAAAAAAATGGATATACAAGTTAACACATGTAGGGCATATTATCACAAAGATGCAACTAATAAATCCTATATATCTATATAAAAAGACATTTTAGGTGGAGAATTTACCAAACCATGGGTAATCCCCAAAATGGGTGCCTCTTTAATAGCGATGCAAATGACGATGTATTCGTTAAGCCTTGATGCATCCACCACCCGGGCACCATCTCCCCCTAAGTCTTGGAGGTGGACGACGCACCTGCATCAATTAAGTTTGGCGTGTCTTTTGGTACCCAAATCTGTTTGGGTCCTTTAGGATTAGTATTTTCTCGAACCCAAACATTTTTATTTAACAAGTTTAGCTTAGCATAACAAAATTTTGCTAAATGGCCTTTGCGACCACAATGTGCACAAGTATAAATTTTATCATACATAAATGCATGCTTGTGTGTGTGCATGCTTGTGTGTGTTAGATGCATGATGATGAGTGTGTTTCCTTGGGATTTTCCTTTGGGAAACCTAGATGCAAATTGAGTCATGTCAAAAGCACATTTCTTTAATGTTGTATCCAAAACTTCAATACGTTTTTGGATCTCTAAAAATTCATTTTTATTGCAAATAGAAATTGGGCTTTTTCCTTTACAAGAGTTTTTGTATTTTTCAAAGTCCTTTTTCATTTTCTCAAAAGAATTTGCCAATTCATTTTTCTCATTTAAAACAAGCTCAAATTTATTCTTTAAAGAGTCATTTTTCTTTTTCAATTTTTTATTTTGAGCAAGTGAAATTTCATACCTACTTTGTAGTTCTTCAAAAAAATGTGCAAGCTCATCCATAGTTAAGTCTTCATCATCTAATGAGTTTTCTAGATGTACCTTGGAAGCATCATCACCATGTGCCATGAAGCACATGTGTGCGGTGTCGATCTCCTCTTCGGATTCCAACTCCGAGTCAACCCACGTGGCCATCATTGCCTTCTTCTTCTTTTGCCCGTTCTTGGAGGTAGTAGCTTGTAGAGAGGGGCAATCGGCAATTAGGTGTCCCGTCTTCTTGCAATGGAAACATGGACCCGGTTCCTCTCTCTTCTTTTCAAATCTTCCTTGAGGTCTTCCTCTTCGGAAGTTGCTTTGTCTACCCTTTTTATAAAACATTTTGTCCATCTTATAAGCATGGCAAAGTCTTCATCGTAGTCTTCCGATGAATCCTCTTCGTCATAGGAGGATGGAGCCGCCTTGAAAGCAAGAGCTTTCTTCTTTGGTGCCTCCCTTTCTTCTCTTACCTTCATCTCCATCTCATGGGTTTTGAGATTGCCGATGAACCCGAAGAAGTCCATTTCCTCCCTATCATTTAGCTCTTTGAGGGTGGTTGCCTTTACTCCCCAGGACTTGGGAAGAGCTCTAATGACCCTCCGGATCTTTTGGTCATTATCGATGTTGTCACCTAAAGAAGATAAGGCATTAGTAATTTTGGTGAAACGAGTAAGCATATCATCTATGCCTTCATTATCAAGCATATAGAAATTCTCATATTGAGAACGGAGCAAGTCAATTTTAGATCTCTTGACTTGCGACGTCCCCTCATGAGTAACAATAAGCACATTCCAAACTTCATATGCAGATTTACAGTTAATGATGCGGGAAAGATCATCTTCATTTAATGCTTGAGTGAGTGCATATTGTGCTTTAGCATTGGCCTCATAGTCCTTGGCGGTTGCTTCGGACCATGTGTTCTCATCAGTGAGAGGTTTAATAAATTCTTTAGTGATGGACTTGGCTACTCTAACTCCTAAGGATTTTAGGAATAGGTTCATTTTGACCTTCCAAATAGGGAAGTTCAACCCATCAAATTTGGGTGGGGACTTGATGCTAGAAAATTCAACTGATGCCACGAATACAAGTATAATGCACAACAAATAATAAATGCAATAATAGATATAGCCAAATAATGAGGATCTCTCTAAGGTGGTTAAACCAAATGCTAGGGTTAGGCTCTGATACCAATTGAAATCACCTAGAGGGGGGGTGAATAGGTGATGGCTATACAAAGTGGCAAATAATGCGGATTAAAAATTATTCAACAATAAACAACAACAATAATAACTTGCAAGTAAATAGACAATTAAAAGTGCAAGTAAAGGAGAGATAGAGTTTAGAAAAAAGTGGACAATCGCAAACACGAGAATATGTTTCGAGGTTCGAGCCACTGCTCTATGTCCTCGCCTTCAACACGATGAAGGATTTCACTATGCTTGATCCCACCGGATCGTCAATACAAGTTCTCACTAGAACTCTTCGGACAGACTTGTCCTCTCTCACGGTGCCGCAACACCAACTAGGAGCTCCCTAGCTCGCTTGAGGCCGCAACCTCTACAACTTCTCAATTTGAAGAAGGTGATCAACACTTGACCACAAATCAAAACTCACAAGCACAATCCTATAACCAAGATGAGGAGATGAAACTATTGAGATTGTGTAGTGCAAAAATCTAGAAGAGAAGTAGATGAAAGCTTCAAGCTAAAAGGATTGAAAATTTGGCTCAATAAAAACTCTTTGCTAAAAAGGCTAAACTTTTGATCTTAATCTTGTAAATCTTATGTTTTAGTTGTAGAACACACCCACTATTTATAGGGGATGAAAACTGGGTTAGAAAGCCCAAAAGATCCGTTGGGAGAGATCCCAACAAAAGACAAAACAGAATATAGCCGTTGGAGCCAGTCAGCAGAGTTGTCTGCTGTCGGTCGACCGGGCCGGTCGACCGCCAACGGTCGGATTTCCGACCGTTGGGAAAGCGGTCGACCGGGCGGTCGACCGAAGTTCCCAAACAGAGAGTAAACACTCTCTGTCGGTCGACCGGACCGGTCGACCAGAACAAACAGAGAGCTCTGCACTTTCTGCCGGTCGACCGGGTCGGTCGACCGATGTGCACACAGCATATTGGTGCATGTCGGTCGACCGGGCGGTCGACAGAGCATTCTGCTCTGCCAGCGGTCGACCGGTGCGGTCGACCGGACAAGGTCAAATTTGAAGTCTAAATTTTTCGATAAAAATTCTTTAGATGGGTAAACACAAAATAAAGTTCTAGGGCTAGTAAAGACCAGAGTGTGATCATAGATCAACACCAATAAGATTTGAACTATATTTTGATAAAAAAAATTTTCTAAACTAAAAACGATTTTTCCAAAAACTTGTTTTTCCAAAAACCGATTTTTCCAAAGTTTGTTATTCTGAAACTAGATAAGAAATCTTGTAATGAAAGTTTGTTTGAAAGCATGAAGCAACATTAAAAGTGTGTGTGACAATCTCAAAGTTATCAACCTCTATCATCTTGGTTTTGACAAATAGACTAAAAATTCTAACTAAAATGAAAAATGAAAAGTTACAAATCTTGTATTGTCTTCTCAAACGTTGTTTGATCCTGGAGCTCTTCTAGTGTGCTAGGCTCTGGGATCTAAATCTTCGCGGCTTCCAAATGTGTGAATCTTGTGTTGGAGCCGTCAATCATCCTTTGTTTTTACCTAAAACTCATTTAAATAATTTTGTTAAAACTTAACTACATATGGTTTGTTATCATCAAAACTTGGGGCTAATGGCCTTTGGGCTAACAAGTGGGGGATGTAATTGTCTTAAAAAGATTCGCTATAAGCGTATCTCACTCCAAGTACTGTATAAGTGAATTAATATTTTTTATATAGGGATTAACTGATATACAGTATATTGAGACTGACTTATACCAGTCTAATTGGTGTTTAACCAAGGAAGATAATTGAAAGGTGGTTCTGTAATTAAAAAACGTTCTATTGAACGGAAAACCTCCCACCTAATATTCACCGACCTGCCAATTACATCGGTGACATTGATTAGTTGTCAAATTAATTTCTAGATTTAACAAAACATTATAAATAACTTTCTTCCTTTTTTTAGATGGAGTGTTCGCTCAACTTCACAACACAAATATCTAGATATTATAATGATAAAAAGATGATACATTTGCACTTTCATTACATGTACTTGCTTTTATTAGTCTCAAACGTATTACTTCTTAATTAGAGGTCTATGCTGCTGAAATACACGTGCACGAAGTACACGTGAAATTTAAATTTCATTTTATGTAAGATCATTTTATCAACAAAATTTTGCTATCATTTTCATAGTCATTAATTAAAATTATCAAAGAGGAAGTCTACCAAATTTCTAAAAATATCTAGAAGTAAATATAGTCACTATTATCAAATAAAAGTACAATGAGAAAGAAAAAGAGTCCCTAAACAAAATAAATATGAAAAAGTGAAAACTTTCATTTCTCTTGAAATTTTTTTCTTCGTGTCCTAAAGTGCCTTTATAATCTTACAACTTTCCAACATGAACTAGTAGTTGACTGGCAGCTCTTGAATTTAAAATAATTAATTAAAGTTCCATAATCAAAGTGGAGATATGTCAAGTTCTATATAAAAATCCTGTAAAATAAAACATACATATTTATTATCAAATAAATTACATCTACAAAGAACAGGGGCGGCTCAACCTCTAGGCAAATAAATTACATCTACAAAATTATAGTGTAAATTAGTATTTAACTAAAATAAGAAATATAAAATATAGAAAATATTTTTTATTTGTTCAAGTGGGCGTTCTGGAGTGGTTATTGGACATGACTAGAAATTGTGTGGGCTTTGCTTGTGCGAGTTTGATTCCTTTCATTCACGCTTTTTTTATTTTTTTTTTCCTTTTCATTTTTATATTAACAAGAAAAGCATGAGTTTCTTCCACTTTTCCAAGCTAATATCCTCCACTCCCTATAACTATTTAATTATAATTAAAGATGAGTCTCTTCCACTTTCTCAGTTGTCTTTTTCACTTTCCCTAACTATTTAATTATAATTCGAGATTTTTTCAAAATTAAAACTCTCTCTGTGCAGCCTCGCTCTTCACCGCCCCCGTCGTCCCGACCTCAGACTGACGACAGGGCCTGCAACTGCTCTATAAAAAAAGATACATTAGCAAAACTTGAATACAAAAACTTAATTAAAAATTTTGCATCTTAAAAAGGTAGAAGAATTATTTTTCAATAAAATAATAATTAAATAAAATATTAGTTAATATTAATTACTTTTTAAAGTATATTTTAAAAGGGTCCATTTGAAATTTTCGCCTAAGGTCTCCCTAAAAATTGAGCCGCCCCTGACAAAGAAGAAAGAGTAAACACATATAACGAAAATTATAAACTTACTTATCTTTTGTATCTTTTTTTCTTCTACCTTTTGTTTCTCCTTCTTTAAACACGACGAGAGCGTAAAAAGATTATATAGAAGAGAAGTTATATTAGAACTTGAAATTTAATAGGTTTCACGGTTAGAACTTAATTAGAGTAGTAAATTGAAGAAAGGAGAATCTTTAGTTTTCGTTTTAATTGATTGCAGAAAATTAAAATTTTAGAGTTGGAGTTAACATATTGAGAGAATAGATAAAGTATGAGAGAAGTCTTTAATTGATTTTTTTTTTTTCTCAATCATTAGTTGGTTTGATTTAGAAATCTCTTTTAATTGAGATATTTTTTTTTATCAATACATCAATTTTATTATGATTTGAGATTCTTTAATTGAGGTGCTCAATACACCAATCTTATTATGATTTTTGGAGTAGTGATTCTCTTTTCTCAATCAAAAATGAGAATTTATTAAGAATCTAACGGTCTAAAATCGCTCTCGGTGAAAACACTATTGATGCTTTTATAAATAGTATATATTATTATAAATAGATGATTCTAGGTTTGTTTAACTGCATGCAAATTTAGGACTTTCAGGTATTTTAATTCCAATTACTTGATGAGTAATTCATTAAAAAGAAAAAATAATACAATAAGTTTCACTCACTTTATAGCTAAAGATCACTGGTTCAACATTGAGAAGACCCATGTAAGATAATGAGAGAAGAGGAAAATTCGAAAAATACTGCTCTTTTTAGTTTAAACTTGAAAAGAAACTAATTGTTGTAAGTAATCTTATTCATTCTATTCGAATCATAATGTTAGTACCCTTCAAATTTCCAACTCTTAGAAAAAAAAAAAAATTTTAATTTCACAATTAGTTCATGTAACACCTTTCAATATTTTACTCCAGATTGGGCTGGACATGTTAGCAAAAAAGGAAAAAATAAACTAAAAGATAAAATTCTAAAGTCTACAAGAAGGTTTTTTTTCCCCTTAATTATTATTATTATTTATATATTATTATTATTATGCATATAAGCTTTATGGTGTTTGGTTGGTAATATAAAGTTGTAAGTGAAAAAGTGTATTGTGCTGCAGCTTTACGGCGTTTGGTTGTCGTAATGTGTAAGTCGTAAGTGAAAAAGTTGATCACAAAATTAACTATTTGGTGATTTAAAAAGTTTTAATATTGCAAATAAATATTAAAAATGCTAAATATTAAAAAAATTAATATTAATATAAAAAAATAATACAAATTTGCATGACCACAAAATTAACTGTAACTGGGCTGTAAGTGAGTGGTAATTGGGTTGCAAGTGAGGGGTAATTGGGCTGTGTAAGTCTTTTACGAATTACGGTCCAAACAAACGCCGTAGTTGTAACTGGGCTGTAAGTCATTTACGAATTACGGACTTTTACGCGAAACAAACGGCATAGAGAAGGAAATTCAGGAGCCGGCTTCATGACGAACCTTGGATGCGTGCTGACGAGTGCACATTGTGGGAGGATGCATTCCCTGCCGAGCTGATCGCTATTTCTGATAGAGACAAGAGTGCTCTTATCAAAAAGGAAATTTCTTACACTGGTCGGGCCCAATGGGCCTACGGGCCGCTTTACAAACTAATATTACTAAAAATGCATTGAATACTTGAGAACCAAGAGAACCAACAAAAAAACACACACATCAAAAAAAAAAAAAAAAAAAAAATACACAATCCATTGTGTTGTCTCTATCTCTCCACCCATCATCGATTCACAAAAATGTCACATGTTCCTGCCTCCGATTCTGACTTCACGACACAGTCAAACAAATTACCAAGTGAGAAACGTAAATCAAGCAAGACAAGTCTAGGAAGCAAGAGTTAGAAAGTGACTTACATTTCGGAAGTCGAGAAAACCTGCAAATTAAGAAGAATTAATCCACTGACTTCCTTCTCTGCAAGCAAAGTCTGATGTCAAATCCAAGGAAGGGGAAATGAGATCAAAAAGAAAAGTATTTTCAAATGCACACGAGAGACATTTAACTCTAGTTCATAAAGAGATCTCTGAGATGGGTTAGGTGAGAGCATGCATGCCTGAGGATTAGCTGAACCCAAAGCATTATATATAGTTTGCATGAACTTGCAATTTTCATTGTTACTCTCGTTTAAAAGCTTGAGATTTAACTATGAGTGAGAAGGGGACTGTGTGTGTGACTGGAGCTGCTGGGTTCATTGGATCATGGCTCATCATGAGGCTCCTCGAGCGAGGATACACCGTACATGCGGCAGTGCGCGATCCTAGTCCGTTCTTATGCTCCTGATCTTGAACCTGAGACCTCCTGTGACAAAAATCTTTTGTTATACTTTGTGTGTTCGAATTGAGTATAACAAAAAAATAAAATTGCGCAGATAACGCGAAGAAGGTCAACCATTTATTGGATCTTCCCCACGCCGACAGAAGGCTGACTCTGTGGAAGGCTGACTTGGTCGACGAAGGGAGCTACGATGAGGCCGTTGCTGGTTGCGTCGGAGTCTTCCACGTGGCCACGCCGATGGATTTCGAATCCTCTGACCCTGAGGTGAGGTTACAACGCAGTAAATAAAGAATAAATATGTTACCGCTCGAACTTACTAACTCAAGAGTATGACTTGTGAGGCTCTGTCCGTGGTGGCTTTCAGAAAGAGGTGATCAAGCCAACAGTTGACGGAATGTTGAATGTGTTGAGATCGTGCGCGAAGGCTGGCACAGTGCGCCGAGTCATTTTCACGTCTTCGGCGGGGACGGTGATCGGAGAGGAGCACCGGAGGCGGACTTATGACGAGAGTTGCTGGAGCGATGTGGAGTTCTGCAGAGATAAGAAGACAACTGGCTGGGTCAGTACAACTACTTGAGCATTAATATGTCTATAATCTTAATGATACAAGAAGGAAACTTCAACTGATCAAATTAATTTGTTTGCATTATTGATTCATCACAGATGTATTTTGTATCCAAGACTCTGGCAGAGCAAGCAGCATGGAAATTTTCAGAGGAGAACAACTTGGATTTCATCAGCATCATACCAACTCTGGTGACTGGGCCTTTCCTCATCCCAACCATGCCCCCAAGCATGCTCACTGCATTGGCTCTACTAACAAGTATGCAGTCCTCTATATTCCTTTTAACTTTTACCATTTTTACAACAAAGTATCACAGACAATTTTAATTATTACTAATTATTGTATATATTTTAATCTATGCTACTATTAATAGCAGCAACAACAACAACTAAGCCATATGTCCCAAGTATTTGGGGGTAGGCTACATGAACTAAAAGAGAATTACGCCGGATCGGGCACATGGATTAACTTTCTCCACTCATTCCTATCGAGCGATATGCCTTCACTAAGACCTTTAGCCTGCATATCTTGTCGTATTACCTCCATTCATGTTTTCTTCGATTTCTCTGCGCTCTTTTAACTTGCCCAAATTGATATGCTCTACTCGCCGGGCTGGCGCATTTGCAGGTCTATGTCGCACATGATCAAACCATCGTAGGCGATTTTCTATCATACTAGTATTAATAGCATCAATTAAAATATTCTCAAGAGATCAATTTGAAATTTTTAATAAAGTGATCATAAAAACCTTTGATACCTAACTCACAATTGATCTCTATCATTAATTAGATAAGCGGTCCTTTTCAATTTGCCAAGGGTTGATTATATTTTTTTTCTTTCTAATACAGACTTTTTTTATAGATTTAGCAAGAACTAGAAAAAGACTTAACTTCAGAAAACTACCATGGACTTTAACTTGATTTCAAAAAACTTCCGAAAACTTTAAAAAATGCAATGAAGTACCATGCACTTTCATTAAAATCACATATTTCCCCCCATAAAACCACCATGAATAGTCATAATTCATGGTAGTTTATTGTGTTTAAAGTTGTTGGTAGCTTTTAGAAATCCAGTGAAAGTTCATAGAAGTTTCTAGAAATTAAGCCAGTAGAAAAATGCCGAAGTAGTTTTGCACAATTGGTCCGCTAAACAAAGATACATGAAAGAAAATACATTTAATCTATTGATTATGTGTTACTGTTACAATTCCTTAATCAATAATTTGCAGGGAACGAACCACATTACACTATCTTAAAGCAAGTTCAGTTTGTTCACTTGGATGATCTCTGTATGGCCCATATATTTCTGTTTGAGCACCCGGAAGCAAAAGGAAGATACATTTGCTCCTCTCATGACATAACCATCTTAGGGCTTGCAAAGATGCTGAGAGAGAAGTACCCTGAGTTCGATATTCCTACTGAGTAAGTGTTTTTTTCCCCTCGCTTTATTTCAATGAAGGTCTGTAGGCTTAGATTATAAGAAAAGAAGAAGACTACAAAGAAAGAGGAAAGGAAGGAATCCTATTATAAGTGTTAATATAATATCCATGGTGGTTTAAAATATCAGTATCGGCCAATGATTTTTAGCATCAGTATCATCAATATCAGCCATCAATATGTACAATATTTCCTGGTTTCGGCCAATATATATGATCAATATCGTATCAGGTCCCTTGAAACCTGATACGATATTTGTGGTGGTATATATGAGAATCGGCTATCATGTATAGTTACTATACAACTAGTTGTACAATTAAGTATAATTGTATGGTGCTCACATGTGGGTATATTTCCCCTCATGGATGATTATCAAATGAAGATAATTCTCCTAATTGTGAGCACCAAGCTCAAAATGTATCAAACTTTCAGAAAATTTTTGGTCGAATTCAGATCTCTATGGGATAGATAGAATTGAAAATATTTTGACCATATGCAGGTTTGAAGGCATTGATGCAAGCACAGAAATCATCAGTTTTTCATCCAAGAAGCTCCTTGGTCTAGGGTTTGAATTCAAGTACAGTTTGGAGGAGATGTACGAAGGAGCCATCCAGTCGTGCAGAAAGAAGGGATTGCTACCACCTGCAAATGGAGGAGATTAGCAAAATGCATTGCCCAAGTGAGAATGGGTGTGGAAAATAAACTTAGTTCACCCTATTAGAGTTATATATGGGAATGCATTCTCTTGAGTGTTGGGATTAGCTTTTATGAATTGAATCGAGTTGTATACCACATGGAAACGAAAGAGGGATGGTTACATGATCGAAAATGTTTAGGTCATATGATGTTCTAAGCTTATTTGTCACGTCCAAGAAGAATATTGTTAATCTAATCAGTTGTATGCGCACCACTATATCCTAATTGGTAAAAATAAAATAAGAAAAGAAAGAAGATACCATAGCTCAATAGCGTGTTACGTGGCATGACCTATAAACCATTGCTCTGGATATCACTACTCTTTCAACAAAAATGGCAATCAGACTAGTCTTCACAATTAAACACACGAGAATAATAAACGAGTCCAACAATCTTGTATTACCTCAGAGCTCATGGGGAAGGTGACTCGATTTCATATCCTTATGAAGGCATACTAAGGAAGCAATAATGTTGAATACTGGTGTCGATTAACTACTTTGGATAATAAGATAATTTAAAGCCATCCAATTCATTTGGATAATACACATGAAAGAACACAGGATAACTTCAAGAAAAACTAATTTAGATCCACTCATCTTCTAGACTTCTTCTATTTGATATTCATTAACTAATTTTCGAGAGAGCTAGTAATGTGCACCATTCATCATGAGAAGAGTGCTGCAAATGCGTCCGAAGTCACCTTCGGATCATTGACATGTAGGATGTGCTCAAGAAGATGCTTTCTTCGCAATTATCTTAATCACGAATATGACCTTTTCAATTTCTCAGTGCATTATCTGCCTCTTTAGGTGCTACAGTGTCTGCATTCCAACTTCCCATATATTTGTCCTTAGAAGGGGAACTTGAAACAAATATTTCTATAAAGTATAATAGCTATAATGATATGCTTATTGAGTCACTTGCCATATCCACCAACTTGAGTTGATACACTCCTTCAATCTCATCACGCAAGCCTGATCCTAACCAACAAGCTCCACAAACCCCACACTATTGTTGGACCCACAAATAAAGATGGAAAAACTTAGTGTCAGAGCTACACTTAATAGTGAATAATGACATGTTTTCTTATTAAAATTTATAAATATTCGAGACAAACATCTGGTACACTGAATAATTTATTACCAATCCAGAAACTTTAGCATCTGCTTATAGTCGTTAAAAGCTGGATTATTATTGACTTTTGAATTGTTCTTGCATGTGTCCCTAGACAAAACCCTACACCATTGATGATTAATCCTGTAGCTACACCATTGATGATCAATCATGTAGAGCCCATGAGTGATGGCCTGGAGCAAATCGTATTTTGTTGGTTCAGTGTTGATGTGCAGGTGTTAGGTGAAGGCTCTCTTTATAACTGGAATTTTAGGACTATAAATCATGATGTGCTTGCTCTTTCAGTAGATCAAAGATCTCTTCAGTGTTTTATTTTTATTTTTTTCCATTTTAGGGCAGACAATTGTGAGAGTGACAAAGGGAGAGTATGTGTGACTAGGGCTGCAGGGTTCACTGGCTCCTGGTTCATAACGAGACTCCTTGAGCAAGGGTACACCGTGAAGGCAACGATTCGCGACCTAGGCATGTCCATGGAACTTTTCGCTCCATAGGAATGCTACAAGTACTCGTTGGAGTACTCTTTTAGTTCGAAATAACAGCGCAGATGCAAAGTGAATTAAGAAGTTATGTCATTTAGTATTTACAGTCCTAAGAGACTCACATGCGCACCAAAAGTTGTGATGCTCGTAGCATTTATGTTCATGTAATGAGTCAAAAGCTTAGTTTCAGAAAACTACTAAAAAACTTTCAATAATGCAGACAAACTATTATGAACTTTCATAAAACCACAGAATTTTTCATAAAACTAGCATGAAAAGCCATATAGCCAATGGTAGTTTACTATTAACCGAAGTTTTTGATAGTTCACTGAAATCAGGTGAAAGTTCATAATGGTTTTTTTTAAAATAACCTTAAGGCAAACCTAAAGTGTTGATTTCACTTACAACTTTTGAGCAGGCAATATGAAGAAAGTGAAGCCTCTGCTGTACCTTCCACATGCCAGCAGCAGGTTGACCCGCTGGAAAGCAGACCTCGTCGACGAAGCGAACTTTGATGAGGCCATTGCTGGCTGCACTGTAGTATTCCACGTCGCCACGCCGATGGATTTTGAGTCATCCGACGCAGCTGAGACTACATCACATTAATTAAATATGAGATATCAGTTCGTTTCGACTTATTATGATAAGTTCTAAATAGCAAGTATAAATATGTACATGTACATGTTTGCGGTGGTTCCAGAATGAGATGATCGAGCCAACAATAGCCAGAGTGCTGAATGTGTTGAGATCGTACGTGAAGGCTGGCACGATACGCCGTGTTGTTTTCACACATTCGACAGAGATAGTGAATGCGGAGGAGCATTGGAGGCGAGTTTACGAAGCGACTGCTGGCGTGATGTGGAGTTCTTTGAACTAAGAAGAAGACTAGCTGGGTTTGTACCAACCTCATTCAGTAATAAGCACCAATATTCTGTTTTAGGAGTCTGATAAGCTTGTTTACATATTGTTATGGTAGTATAGATAATGTAAGATCATTTTTTTATATTTGTGAAATAAACCGTAAAACAATGAATTAGCGAGCTATTTGTTTAATGTAAAAAATATGTTAGTTGCAAGGTAAATTAGACAGTGTATTAAGATATGGATGTTAACAAGTCTAATGATCATTAGATAGAATCCTCTTACTTAAAAACTCAAGTCCCTTGTTGGCCTCTTTCCTTTAGGTGCAACTGCTTTTAGATTGTGCCCAAACTCGTCCTCATCATCTATGTGGCCCTAAAAGCCACTTGCATTGATAAAAATAGGATTCTATTAGCAATTCTTAGTTACTATTAGAATGTCAATTTGTAGAGAAATCAATTTGATGGTTTTGCATTGAATTGAATTCGAAGAAAAGTGAAAAATAACAACTTAATAAATAATAACATGATGTTTCAACCCAAATATCATAATCAATAACCTAATGGTCTTCCATATTTTTCAACATTCCCAACATGAGAGCACACTTGCAAGCACCCCTCATGGATGTAAGCAATGTATTATGACCTTTAGTTCCATCTTAGCTGTGTCGCAACTAAGATGAGAAGATGACCGACCCCTTTTTCTTGCAAAATAAGAGGGTACATAGATCATCAATTACAAATCAATCAAAACATACATAATTTTCTCTACTATTTCTCAACAAAGCAATACTTTTGCTACCCCTCTTCTAACTGAGGGCTCGATGCAATTCACGAGGATTGTTGTGATTAACAAAGAACGAGACCCGTGTGTCACAGAAATGGGTATAGAAGCTGGTAAGGTCAAGGGGGAATTTGTCAAGTATTCTAATGGCAATGTGTATGGACATGAAGCTTAATAGTATTGAAAACCCTAATCTCACAAAAGAAGAGTAATTAAAGGGAAAAAAAAATGAAATGGGTATGGGTTCATATGATACAGATTTGCATTCATCTTTGCGACAATTAACATGGTGATGTTTTTGCAAGTAACCTCGCGAATATCAAGAATATGCAAAAAAAAAGGGGGGAATTTACAGAATGTGACACAGAACAAGATTGCAATTTCAAATCTAATGCAATTTGAGGTTCTGAATATTGAAAATTTTGTAGGGAACTAACAAAATATTACGACTCTTCCAGTATAATCCCATTTGATCTCGTGATCATGAACAGTGCATACTTGCCACAAAAAAAAAAAAAAAAAAAAGAAAAAAAGAAAAAGAAACTCGAAATGCTGTTCATATAGATTGATACACTGAAGTTAACAATTAGTTCACTAAATGTAATATTTTTTGGACGAAAACTGAAGATTTGAAAGGCAATATATATATATATATTTCACTTACCGTTTTGCTTCGAATCCATCACAAGCGACTGTATCGTTCCATTTCTTTTGGTTCAGGTGCCCTTGTCAACAACTGAAAAAATAAAAAATAAGTTAAAAATAATAAAAATAATAAAAATAAAATAATAAAATAAAATAAAAATAGGGTTCAGAATTGGGTCGGGTGCACTTCGGGTCGAGCATGGCTAATCCGTACCCGGATTCATTTCATTTCATTTTTAAAGGAAACTTAATCATAATATATTTTTGAATTTCTCTCATGTTTTAAACTAACAGGAAGTTATTCGTTTCAGGCATCTCTTTGTAAAAATTATGTCTCCATATAGGTACTAAAAACATTATTTTACTTGCTACTATAATGCCCTGCACGTACAAGTAGAGTTTTATCAGCAAAATTGTATTCATGTTTAATTTGTTTATAAAATTTACTTTAAGTGTTTTAAGTGTTGTCTAATTAAAAAAATTATATTCAATACAAGTTTGTTGGTTGTATTGAAAAAATAGACCTGACAAATGACAATACCAACACTATAATAAACGCAAGTGACATTATAATATAATGATATAATCTATTTGCAATATACAAAAAACATAAGAGCTAAATTTTACACGCAACAAATTATACAATTATTATATCAGCCAACTGAACATAATTTAAGGGATAATGTGCTTCATCTTTTCGTGCAAGACGATGGGGTTTCAATCCTCTCCATTCGCACTGGACATGAAAATTTTCGTATTAAATTTCTAATGATGCATATTGCATTCGACATCGACATATGAAGATTATTAGCAGTTTCGTGAATGCTGACTCATTATAATTTGAATGTGCATAGCCCGAATTCATTTTTTTTGAGCTTCTTTTGCTCCAAATGAGATTCTTTTTCTTAGCATATAAATTATGATGTAAGCCAACAAGTATTTTTAAAAAAACACGATTGATAGACAACTAGAGTTTAACTCAATTGCAATTAACTTAGTTTTTTTAAAAAATTCATGTACTTATTTGAAATAATTTAAATGCTAAAACTTACTGTAGAGAGGTTTACTCCCGTGATTTATATAGAAACTTTGTCCGTTCGACTGTTCGTCTTCATCCGCGTGAGAGAGTGCAGCGTCGACCCCCTTCTTCTTTTTCCTCTCTCAGTTACCTTTCCATCTTCTTCTTCCTCTCTTCCCTCCTCCTCCTCCTCCTGAGTCCTCATTGACCGGTCGGTCGGTCTCCTGCCGACGACGACAGTATATTAGTATAATCCTCTATTTATAAGGGCAACATATGGTAAATTCATCAAAAAAACATGTCCATAACGGTAAATATGCCTCAATGTATTTGGGAGCAGATATTTCCACCTCGGACACTATGAAGGCACCCGAATGATTAAGACACCCACAAATGTGATGAAGGCACCCTAAAAAGAATCAAACAAACACCAAAATGTCCTCTTCTTCTTCTCATCCTCTCTCTCACCTTCACCGGCGACCCCCCGACATCCCCTCCCCCATCCATGGCCCCTCCTCCTCCCAATCCCCAACCTCCTCCCCCTCCCCCCTCCTTCTCTCCCATCCCCGGCTCAGGGGAGCCCAGGGGGTTCCCCTGAGCCGGGGATGGGGAGGAGGAGGGGGAGAGGGGAGACCGGGGAGTGGCGATCGTCGGAGAAAAGGAGGAAGGGAGGAGGGAGGTAGAAGAAAGAGAAATTTTGGACTTTTCAATGAGGGTGAAATTGTTAAAAAATAATAATAATAATAATAATAATGATACCATTTGTTGGGGTGCCCTTACAAATTTTTTTTTTTTTTTTTTGGCGAGGAGGGAGAGTATCCGCTCTCGTGTATTTGTATACACCCCACTTTTAGAGGAGAGACACTCTCACTCAGAAAAAGAAAGCAGAGAAGCAGCAGCGATGGCGGCAGCATTCTCTGCCAACTGTTCACTTCGATCCGATGCCTCTCTCCTCTCCGCCCCTTTCTCTCTCGGCGGCGGACGGTTCCTCCGGCGGCCGACGCTCTCTCCTCCGGCGAGGCTCACCGTCGGCGCCGCCCGCGGCCGGATCTCCGCCTCCGCCGCGACCTCGGCTCCTTCCTCGGTTGAGGGGAGATGTAAGTTTCTCTATGATCCCGGTTGGCTGGAGGTTTAGGGTTTTTCACTGGTCCAGTATGCTCGAGATAGCGTGGATTTTGTTTAGGTTTTCTGGCTAGTTTCTGCTTGTTTGATGGTTTTTGCGATCTTAACGTGGAGCTTAGGTCTTCAATTTCGAGATCGAGAAAATGGATAAAGATTCGATCTTGCACGCGGTCGTTTGAAAATGGATAAATTGTTGCTTGATCCCTCAATGGAACTTACGTTTTCTTAACGTTTTATGAATGCTGAAAACTATGCAAGAAATTGTTTTTTCGTATACCGTACTGCATGTTGTTCTGAGGGAACCTTGAAATTTGAAATCAGATATACATGCTGTGATTTTCCAAGCAACATGTAACAAACTCATGAAAAAAAAGTTGTCTAGGAACTTCATCATTAAGATTTTAGAGTGTTTTTCTTTGTATTTTTAGGGAAAACATGTTCAGTAGCCAGTTGGATTTTTTTGACTGTTTTTCCTATTATTTTTAAATGTATATATTCATTCATCTCAATGTGTCCTTGCTTTCACTATGTCATTAAACATACTACTTTTAGTGTTGCATGAATTCACCAAATACATTAGCGAAATACAAATTATTGCATGTAAGTTGTGAATGAATAAATGTATAATTAATGTGTGTATTTGTTTGTCTGTTTCACATGGAAATTAGCCTAAGAGTAGGTTTCGGTTGCCCATAGAGTTTCAGGTTTATAATTTAAACTGTTTTTTTTTCCTTTTTCTTTGTTGAAAGAAAAGTGGATAATTCAACTGTGTTTTTAGTAAAAAGCAAATAATGACACAGAAGAGTTCATATAGCAGTCTACAGGGTCAAGAAATACGATCCAAGTACATCATTCAGTTTGTCTTGGTTTCAAGTGAATTTATTGGCTTACAGCTTGCCTCAAAGATGAATAAATTTCATATAGCAAATCTTATCATCTTTTCTATTTTCTCAAACTCTCTCCAACTCTAGGAATATTACGGTGGGTTCCTCTTTGGTTGCAGAAGCTTATAGTGCATACAAACTGGCCAACAAGATTTATGACATGTTCCTCCTTGATTTGTCCTTGGGTAGAAATCAGGAAACAATCAGATGGCTAGTTGATGTCTGGTTGATAGCTAGGTGTTAGATTCCGCCAATGGTTCTCATGTAGCCCTTGGACTAATTGACATCATTCCACCGGGAAAATGCATAGGTGAGAGTAGTGTTGAGTTTCAAGTTCATTCATTGCCTTAACTGTGCATTGTATCCCTCATGCTTTATGTCTAAAAGCACATAGAGTGTCGTGTTTTCCTTGAACGATAAAGTAGAGCTATGCTCCTAATGGAAAATATGCTAGTTTTTGATTTACGTATTATCTCTTTGAATGTGAACTGCAATCAGCTTATTTGTTGAAATGTATGAATGTCTGTAGATATTTGGCTTATACTTTTATTGTGATGTTGCTTAAAACAGGATCATAACTGGCCCGGTATACATGTACCTAGGTTGTTTAGTCCAATCACATAGTCGTGTTATTTTAGAATAAAAATAAATGTAAGATATCATATTCTATGGTTATAACCTTTTATTTGTTCTATTCTTTTCCAGCAAAAACAGTGATGAAGGATTTTATCCATATAAGTGATTTTGACAAAGCAACAATCATGAATATCCTTCAACGTGCATCGGAGGTCAAGGCGCAGTTGAAATCAGGAGATAGGACTTTTCTCCCATTTAAAGGGAAAACTATGGCAATGATTTTTGCCAAGCCATCCATGAGAACTCGTGTTTCATTTGAGACAGGATTCTATTTGCTTGGAGGACATGCCATTTACTTAGGTCCTGATGATATCCAGATGGGTAAGCGAGAGGAAACCGTGATGTCGCTCGAGTGCTCTCTAGGTATAATGACATTATCATGGCACGTGTATTTGCTCATCAGGTATGACATGGTGAGTCTCAAATATTAATGTTCTTCACTTAAAACACCTAGTGGACCAGTATCTCTTTCATGCACACAGGATGAATAATATGTGGGAAGTTGAGTGCAATATGCTTCACTGAGATTTTTATGTTACCATTTTTGTTTTTGGGAGCATGCAAGCGCTATATTACTCTCACGTCTCTAATGTTGAAGAACTAAGTGCTGTTTAAACTTGAAAATTTGTGCAATTAGTAGGTGAGGACTGGAGTGGATTTGAGAATGGAACATTTAAGTCTTAAAACCTTAGAATTTAGAGCTTATTACACTGGATTAATGAACTTAACACATTGATACATTGAATTCGATATATTTTATTGCTTCGATTTACACATTTTCTTTTCAATATATATCAATTTATTAGCTCGGTGAATCTCAGGACAAGATAAATTATTCTATTGATTTTGAATATTATGCATCATTTAAACATGTTCCATTAGGTAATTTTTTTTAAAGATTGGTATTGCATGTCTGCATCATGCAACCTTCTTAGGTACTCCATTCCTGAACAGTGATTTCGTTAAGTTAGAAACTGGAAATGTAAAATCTATGAATCATATTTCTATTTCTATTAGGTAGTTTGCACAAAAAATTCTCTTGTTTGAAGAAGTAATGTTTTGAATTTAATATAC
Source organism: Agave tequilana (assembly GCA_038442645.1). NCBI lineage: Eukaryota > Viridiplantae > Streptophyta > Magnoliopsida > Asparagales > Asparagaceae > Agave > Agave tequilana. The sequence goes on along the minus strand of JAVJIF010014629.1, from coordinate 123,179 downwards.
ATTAGAGGATTTGAGTTTATAATTTATCACCCGAAATTATCAATAAAGTGTTCATCCAATAAAGTTGTTTTCTTTTGGCAGGAAAAGATTCCATGAATGAATTGTTCATCTTTCTCCAACCAATAAATGCATACAGTGATATGCTTTCTAACTTAAGATCCCTGTCGAATAGGGATTCTGTCGCATGAGAGTTCATATATTATCACACATGAGCACCCTATTGATGAGTTATAGCATATAGTTGCATCATTAGCACCTTCACGAGTGCATGCATTTTTGTTACTTCTATTTCTTATGTGTTTTTGTTGCAGGATATTCTTGACTTGGCATCATATGCTTCAGTTCCAGTCGTCAATGGCCTGACTGACTATAACCATCCATGCCAAATCATGGCTGATGCTCTTACAATTATAGAGCATGTTGGTCACTTAGAACAAACAAAGGTAGCCACATTGGACCAATATTAGTTCATTTCAGATGGTATTCAAGCAAACTTCCTGATCTTGTAATATGAATTTTCAGGTTGTGTATGTTGGAGATGGGAATAATATTGTGCACTCATGGCTACTATTAGCAGCTGTTGTGCCGCTCCACTTTGTGTGCGCTTGCCCAAAAGGATTTGAACCAGATGAGAAGACTGTCGAAAAGGCAAGAAGTGCTGGAATTAGCAAAATTGAAATAACAAATGATCCCAAAGAAGCAGTAAAGGGAGCTGATGTGGTGTATTCAGATGTTTGGGCTAGTATGGGCCAAAAAGAGGAGGCTGCATTTAGGAGGCAACAGTTCCAAGGGTTTCAGGTACTGTTCATCTGTTATCTTGTGTCCTATACTTCATTTCCTAGTTACTTTGAACTAGACTAAGCTTATTCTCGAATCTGAACATTGTCATGCCTTTTAGTGTGCTCCTCCCTTGATTTTCCCTTCTAATTATATTATTATCTTCCTTTTACCTTGATAAGAGGTTAATTCAGATTTTGACTCTACATCAATTTTTAAATTAGATCTGTCATCAAGCAGTGCCTTGGCATACAAAATAAGTAGTAGCTAACCCTGCCATAATAGTTGTCTTTGCTTGAGTTTTCAATGAAGGCAGTCTTTCCATGTAAGAAATACGGACTCCAGATAAAATCGGAGGAAATGGGTAGAGAGTTCTCTTTTTCCAAGTCTTGGACTATACTTGTGTCACATGACCCTCTGGCTATAGGCTACAATGCTTATTGGCTTAGCATGGCTTAGTTAGATGGTTTAGAGTATTTTTTGAGTGTATAAAAGGAAAAGAGTTACTTGTCAAAGTTAACGGCAGTTCTTTTTGCACTCTCTTAAGACAAGGTACTGGTGCCCGTGTAGTTGTAATCCCATAATAGCCAGGTGGTATATTTTTCTCGTGCTAAGTCTGAAGTGCTCTGTCTTAACTTTTTTTTTTTTTTTATAACTTTGTTTATAGGCCGGTTTATGTATTAAATCTGTTGCAGCATATTGTAGTGGAAGGCATTAGATATAATATTCCTTTTTTACCGCTTGCAGCTTTGGGTTCTTCCACCTTATAATTCTAGGAGACTTGTTCAAAACAATCATTGTTGTGTGATATCAGTGAAAGAATAGCTCTCTCTTTATTCCCCACCCCCACACCCACACCCCCCCCCCCCCCCCCAAAAAAAAAAAAAAAAAAATAAAAATAAAATAAAAAATAAATAAATAAATAAATAAATAAAATTTAGCATATATTGTTGTGGATGCTGATGTTGTGAATTTTTATTAAATTACATCAAGTATGTAATTTCCAGACTTGGATCAACACTTCTTGGCAATCATGTAACTTTCCTCGTATCTTAGAAAGGCTTGGGGTTCTACTGGAAGGATTTTATTAACCCAAACCCAAACAGTAAAAAAATGCCTTGTGCATTGTCATTTTATCATATGCTGTAGATATTCCATGGACCATGCTAGTCTTTTATTTCTTCTCCTAACCATTCTTATTGTACATCAACTAGCATAAAGCCGTGGCAGCTTTCAGCACATCTTTGTACTTGATTTCACTGTATAGACCAAAATGAGTGCCTGCCTGACCCGTCATGCTTTATTCATGCTAGTTTATATGTTCTCAATTACATGATTAATGTGTTGTTCTGCAGGTGGATGAAGCCCTAATGGAGCTCGCAGGGCCAAAAGCTTACTTCATGCACTGTTTACCGGCAGAGAGAGGAGTGGAAGTCACTGACGGGGTTGTGGAGGCCCCCAATTCCATCATCTTCCCGCAGGCTGAGAATCGCATGCATGCCCAAAATGCTATAATGCTTCACCTGTTTGGTCTCTAAATTTTGTATTAGTCATTGAGCTTACATGTCAAGGTGTAGAGCCTTTCATAAGCGGGAACCGTACTAGTCAGTGTTATTTGACATCATTGTAGGGAGTTGATGCTGTAGAATTTCACCCTTCTCAGGGTTGGATGGTTTGCATAGACTATATACTCTGAGAATGTTAAACATTGTTATCTATTGATCACTACTTAATCTGCTTAATTGTTTGAAATAACTTGCTTCTATCAGGGACAAGATGTGTGTTTATCTGTGGTAAACTACCAACTGCAACATTTCCGTTTCAAGTGCAGTATTTGCCTAAAGTGAAATGCCTAGTATCTGCAAGTCTTCAGTTGAATATATTGATCGTTGCCGAAAAAATCCTTAAATTGCTGCAAAATGCTGGAGTAAACGGCCAAACTGAGGTTGGTTAGTATTTTGGAGTGGGCGCAGAGAATTACAGTGAAGAAAACTGCAAGAGGCAAGCAGGATATTTTCTCTTTGCTTGTTTTATCTTTTTTTACGTTTTTACTTTCTAGTTTGTAAGTTGAGCATCTAGTTTTTACTCTCTTTTTTTGTTTTTTTGAACATTAGACTGTAGTCAAACTTGAATCTGAGACTCCCGACAACTTACTCTCATCTTTTTACGAGCGTGCCAGGCCTCCTTGGTCTAGTAATCGCCAGCAATAAAGCCAGGATTGCTTTGTCACTTTTTCAGTCATATTAGGCCTTCATCATCTCATGCCAAGTACTTCTTTCTCGACTTCTCCATAACTTTATTCTACTTTCGTTGCAAGTTGGAAGGGAAGGGGAAGGCAAGAATACAAAGCAAACATCAGAGATTATTCGCTTACTGCAGGACTCCAGAAGTAATAGCAGAGAGGTGTGACAAGGGCAAGTTCAGCGCAATCGTAAAGTATGTTTGCAATGTAAATGGCATTTGTAGTTCAAATTCCGCTTGTGCTCCAGGCAACGACCTGACATAGCTACGAAAAGCATCTTACAACTGATTCATGCCAACATCCAAAAATGCACAAAAACCAGAGGATATTGAGATGCTTGTTGACTACTTTAACAAACCGCAGGGCACATTGTACATAACACTGACTAATTGAAAACCCATTCTTTTGAGCCTACAAGAACAAGCTATGCTCGGCATTAATCATGAATACTTTGGATTTCTTCCCTAAGGGAACACTTTGCCTCCTCCTCTCTTTTGGCTATCTTAGCATCTCCTGTAGCTGGATCACCTGCTGTCTTTGCTCGGGAGGCAAGAGGTTTATCTGCTCTGGCGTCAGGCTCATGACTTGCTGGAGCAAGACCGCCTCCATTTCAGGAGTCAGCTGATAACAAACAAAAGAGAGAGGATGGAGAATAAGAATCAGTTACAGAGCCTTGAGGTCATGTGCATATAACCGGAAATAGAGATGGCGAGAAGAATTACTGGAGGGGGACGAGGCTGCTGACCACCACCTAAGCTTGGCAGCAACTGCCCAGGAGCCAGAGGGTGTGGCCCAGGCAAATGGGGCCCACCTGAGCCCCTCTCCGGCAAGCCAGTAGCCCAATGTCCTCCTCTTTCTGCCTGCATCGAGGTCCCAACTTGACCGTTATATTCTGAACCTATGTGTGGTCCTCCCTGTAATCATAAAGACAAACATAAAGATTCACGGTACAGACTTCATATGCTGTGAATAAGATAAGTAAACAGCAAGCACATTTATGGAAACATGGATATGGGTAATGAACATGGGGAGAGAGATCATTTCAACGTTGTGCATGCAAAATATATCTGCTATAGAAGAGAAGATGAGAATGACGGACTTGATCCTTCATTTACTAATCCATAACCTCAAGCCTTGTCCTAAATACTAGTGAAGATCTGGGACTACAAGATCTTGAGCCTTGTTCAGACAGGCCTAATTCTAAGGAATTTAATCCTACATTTCCTTCTTTCCCCAGAATTAAGCCGATCACAAGGAAAGTGTTTATGGATACCCAATTTCATATTCAAACCTGAGTAGAAACTCAAGAATTGGACCGTTCCTTAGGATCTGATTAGGAAAGTGAGCTCCGAACATAATGACGTGTTTTCCAAAGCGTTCCTTTATTAAGTATACAATCAAGCATTTGGGCTAAAAATCCTAGGATTCTCATCCAAAGGAATATAGCCGCAATTCAAAAAGATTTCTAACCCAAATGACCTAGAGATTTGATCCCAACAATCCAAACATGACCTTGAAAATTTTACCATGGCCAGGATTTGTGCATGGTAGCAGGCAAGCTAATAAATAGGACAAACTAAGAGCTAAGAGTTTATCCTCTTTGGAATTTCAATTTTGTCGAATGCCGCCTCATTGAGGTCTAACTCTGGGGCCATTCTATATCTATAGATATGCAGAGCCAAAAAGAAGTATCCAGATCAAGTTTGGAAAGTACCATACATATCATAATCTAAGTGACAAATGTATCACCCCATGAAACATGTAAACAAACTACCCATCAAAATCCAAAAGTGAATGATGCCAACACCAAGACACCACTAATGCAGAATAAGGAAGATCCAAACAAGAGAACTATGTACGGAAGGGAATGTAAGTAGCCCCTCATTTTAAAATATAAATTATCACCTATCGAACCCCAGAAATGAACAAGCAGATTAAGACAGATCCAACCAATGTATGAAGGGGAATATGAGCACACATACAAGAAAAGATAAAAAATAAAATACTAAACTATCGTGAAATGCAATTCCTTAACTCGAGTAAGCTCTGATATCTGAAAACTTACTAGCAAAATGGAACACCCATTTCTGATGGAATCTGACTCCAAAACACTAAGAAAAATCTATATAATTTTACCAACATAGATCAAAACGCATGAACTTTACCAGGACACTTCAGATATTTAAGTACTTAGAGAAATGGTAATACATCTTTCTTTTCTTTTCTTTTTCTTTTTCTTTTTGGAACAAAAAAACACACAAACCCCAGAATTCAGCTCTTTTGGAACATCTTTACAATGTCAAAATTACATAGTTAAAAGAAATCAACATAGGTCTCGAGAAGAAACCAAATTGTTTCTACTATATGTTTATATCAGAAGTTTAATGAATTTTATAAGCTTATTGACAGTTCCTCAAGTTTCACAAAACTTACCTGATATGCTAAGTTGCATGGTGGCAGATGACACAATACAATATGATGTGGGCACAATGATGCATCAATCTTGGAAAGTAAGAAAACACAGCTGGGACATATATTTTAAATAAATAATATATACTTTTTAATCCATAATATGACAAACAAGTGATACAAACTAAACATAAGAATTAAGAACTATTAACAAATGTAGTAAACTACCATTCATATTCCAAAGTTAGCGTCAAGATTGTAAATTAACAAACAAGCACCCAACAAGTTCATCATTTATATAAATTAGAAAGGAAACCCTGATATAACAACCATTGATGCCTATCAATACAACCATTGTTACTAATTTACAAAGAAAAATAACAAAAATCATCCGCAAAACATATTGAATAATATGCCCTATCATCTAAGTGCTAAATCTACTTCTAATTCTTGGATATGAACCTGTTATGTCCCAAACAGGAACATGAAGAATCTCGGATGCATAAATATTTTTAAGATAAAAGGTATATCCTTCATTTCTTCACCAACTATACAATTATCCAAGCATACAACATGAATCTGACAAGGGGAAGGCAAAAATCAGGGCTTCATAGCTGATGTGTATCTCAACTATAATTTTTTTTGTCCCATGTACATAAAAGTCTGCTCCGTTGTTGCATGAACTTAAATTGCACACCAAATATAAACGTTTTCCTCCCTGCTTTCAGGATTTTTGGCGGCTCTCTTATCCATAGTTCTCTTGGATATCAGCACACATGTGTGCGAGAGAGAGAGAGAGAGAGAGAGAGAGAGAGAGAGAGAGAGATCTATGAGTCTCTTCCTTTTTGCGTATGGCATTGCCACTCCCTTTGGCGACATCTACTAATTCGGAACTTAATTTGAAAGCCATATTTTGACCCGGGCGTTTTCGGGATGCGCCTAATAACCAACGAATGGCAAACGCTTTTCCTTGTCTAGATCCTATTTCAATAGGAACTTGATGAGTCGATCCGCCTACACGTCTTGCTTTTACTGCTATATCGAGAGTTACTCCACGTATTGCTTGACGTAAAACAGATAGTGGATTTGTTTCTGTCTTTTGTTGAATATTTTTCCGGCTCGATATATAATTTGATAAGCCAGAGAGAGAGAGAGAGAGAGCAATAAAATTTATGCATATTTATTTAAAAGAGAGATTCAGCAATTAAGATGCATCTCATATCACCTCTCCTTGAAGATTAAACTAAGTGAAATTTCTCTCCTCCTAATAGCTAAAATCTTTGAGGGATCACTAAAATGCCGTTTGGACTCATAACAAAATTAGTGACAAACCAGAATAAGTTTCAGCCTAAACGATGATACGTCTCCCAGTGATGCAACTAGTTCATACTTTGTTCAACAATCTGTTTTCACCAGATTAGGTACAATGGGTCAGTGATTCATAATGAGAATATTCAACTTGAGTTCCTGCATTTGGAGGCAACTTATAGAGCTAAAGAAACACTAATAGATCATCTACCTACATATAATATATACGAGAAGGATAGTTGCATCTAACTGGTGCAATAAGCAAATTTCAGGTACCTAAAGTGAAGGACAGATTGATAGTTTTGAAACCAGTTATTCAAATGATATATGATAACCGTGAAACCGTAACCAAATATTGAGAACAAGAAATATGCTGGCAAAGTATAAAACCCAACAGGCATAGAGAAACGAATTTTTCACCTGATAAAGATGTTGAGGTGGAGGCTGACTTGGCAGCGGTGGTTGTCCTTGTGGAAATGAAGATCCAAGGTTGCTACCTGACTGAACAAACCCAAGAGATAATTAAACCTTGCATCTCCCACATTTTGATAGCCTAATAACACCAAAAAAAAAGAAACGTAATGGATTTTCTGCAGTGCAACTTACATGAAACATGGGCTGTGATAAGTGCTGTTGAGGTGCACTCGCTGCTTGGTATCCAAGATTATGAGGCATCTGTGAGTGAAGCTGATGTGAAAACAGTTGCATGGAAGGTGGCCTTGGCTGCTGCGGTAAAGGCGGTTGTAAAGGCTGATTGAATGCTCCAGGCATCTGTAAAGATGGCTGTGCCTGGCTTGACATAGCAGGCATATGAGGTTGAATCAGGTAATGAGGGGGGACAGGGTGTGGAGGTAGAGGCAAATTATGGATATGGGAAGACTGTGGAGCTGGTATTTGAGAAACTTGAGCAGTAGCAGGTACCTTGATCTGCTCAGCTGAATGTTGGGGTGATGGTGCTGTCTGTGACTGGAAGTTGAACGAAGGAACTGAAGCAGATGGCTGCGAAATGGATGGTTGAGGTGGATGCTGCTGCCTAGGCAAGACTAATGGTTGAGATGAACTGGTTTGACCCTGATGGGCTGGTTGAACCGGCAATAGGGTAGTTTGAACATTTGATTGCTGTCCCACCTGCGTTGATTGTGGTTGGGACAACACCTTCTGAATGTTAGCAGGCTGAAACAGAATAAAGGTTTAAATTTCATTACACAAAATGGATATCATATGATTTAAAACAACATACTTAATAGTGAAAATTCAATCAAGTGACTACCTGAGTAGGCTGCACCATTCCAAGCATAATCTGTGCCTGCAATGGAATATTAAATACATGAGCACAGGTTTCAGATAAAGATAAAAAAGTACTCACAGGCTCTATTTTACTGACGGGAAAGGGAAAGATACTGATAGACCAGAGTATGTGTACTGGAACTAAAAAAGGCGCAAAAGATGGTACATACTTCTGATACTAGCTAACTGGTAAAGAACATAATTATTATCAGTTAAGTTGACCTTAGTTTGTAAGCAGGCAAGTATCAGTCATTAGAAAAAACAACAGGAAAATATGAGATGTAACTTAAAACTTATTGCAACATAATAATTATTAACTTGATAGTTTTCCTTATATTTTTCTATCCAGATACCAGAATTTCATAACTAAACCAATTATCAAATTGGTTTCTTATCAGAAAGAAATATTAATGCCATCACCACATGACAGTTGATGGAACAAAAAAAACCCCCAAAGAATTCCAGATTCTTGTGAGCTATATAGAACAGAAGATTCTTGCCAGGCTTGAAGAAAATTGATTATGTATAACTGAACATGGCAAAGCGACGTTGATCAATGACACAGAAGTCATTATTCTTCATATGTTGTATTGGTGGTGTTTACTAACAGTAAAACATCAGACATTATAGCATGGAATTTGTAATCACTAAAAATTAGAGGAAACAGATTTGCTAGCAGCACTTTCGATGACTCATAATGTAACCGAAGGTAGATGAAAAGATCATCCACAGATAAACACAATGAAGATAGAATTTTTCAGTTCCTGCTATGTGACAGGTATCTTGTATCAATCTAAATGTCCAACTATACACCGCATGCCTGTATATGATCAAAGCAAGCAAAACTCGGTTTAAAACGCGTATCTTTGATAGAATTTTTCAAACAACTTCTGACATTTTTTTTAATTTTTTTTAAAGAAATATTTTAATATCATATTTACTACATGATTAGTAGCTTAATATTACTTTTTCCTGATAAAAATTTGAATTTTGATGTTATTAGTCACAGATCTTTGTTAGTACAAACCATTTATCCATTAAGCAACCTGATATAAGCCAAAATAGAAAGAGAAAAATGATTATTGCTTGTCAATATTGGATAATACTTTTTGTTGAACATGTACAATATGTAAACAGATTAGGTGACAGACATAAATATGATACATATATAGTGTTTTCTCTACATCTATTTCCTAGAATTAAACTTTTATAAAAACAGTTTACTAACTATCCAATTTTTGGTGTTTCCGTTACTTTTTCAGTCTTTTTAAGGTGTTCTTGTATAGAACATAAACAGTTTCCATTCTGTTCTGTTCTTTGCCATATCATGGTTTACTAACTATGATCATGATCTCACAGTCCGCATAGGTTGAGTTATTAAATAGTTATATTTCATATCTCTGTCTTATTCAAATAAAAAATAAACGAAAAAAAACATGAGTGTAGTAAAATGTGCACTTTATCTTAGCTTCTTTATATACTTTTGATTTACATGCAACTCATTTAGGCTTTACAGGTTTTAACAAGGAAAAGTTCTGGCAAGAGGAGCTTGTTGCAGTAGTAAAGGAGATGTTAGGACTTAGAATGAGGAGAACCACTGTCTGCCCAATATACTGAGCATATTCTCAACAGATGGACAGGATAAAAATAAGGAAAGACAGTGGCTAAAGGTTACAAAGAAAGAGCCTTAAGCATTCTGATATCATCCAATCATCTCAACAGTCTGTAAACATTGACCTCTCTGTTTTCCATGCTTTTGACCAAGGGAACTAGATTGGGGTGGGGGGGGGGGGGGGGGGTGTAGTAATAAGAATTGGTTTTTTAATGACATTAAAATTGGCAACATAATTTTCTCAAACCTTTTATTTTCTCTGACAAAGTTCTGTATTTAGGCACATCAAACTACAAGAAGGAAGCAAGCTAGTTGAATGTAGGTGCATAAGAAAATTTTATAATTATATTGTAAAACCTTGCTTAATTTGATGATTTAACAAATAATCCGTTTACATTGAAACATGTGCATTTTCTAGTTGTGCCAATTCAAGGGTGTTTGGCTCTCCTGTAACTGCATATGCACACTCTGAAATGTTTGGTGTCCTGTGTCTGCAAATGCCCTCGTCGGAGATTGGTACAAAGAGTTTTATTTTGAGTTAACAATGCCTTGCCATGTGCACAATAAATAGCTTTTGTCATTCTGAATATTGTATTGAGATGGAACACAGATGACTAGACACCAAAATTTCAGGAATGCTGAATTTGCAATACAGATCAGCAAAGCAGGTTAAATATAACATATATTAAGAAAAGGAAAGGAAAGGAAAGACATTGTCATATGTTCTGGAGCGACTCCTATTTAGATTCACCAAAAAGGCCACAAGTTTACAACATGTGAGCTGTTTTATTAAGATAAGCATCAGTACATACCTCAGCTCCAATGGAGGGCCAAATGTTGAATAAGGTTAATGTTAACAGGCACCAAAATGGCGGATAGGTGATGCATTTTTGTAACTCCCTAAGTGAGTAAAATGCCATGAAATAAGCTTGTAAACGAAACAATTATTTAAAAAATGTGAAGCTACAAACTTAAGAACAAACACAACCTAGCCAAAAGCAGTATCAGAAAGGCCCCCAAGGGTATCCTAGAGGCAGGATTATCAATGAAGGACTCCTTGCTTAGTTTGAAGAAGAAATTATCCAAGTCTAGCTTGTAAGTATTTTCCAGTTACAGTTACTATGGTTAAGTTGAAATAATATATATAACTTTACTTCTTACGCTAACAGAGGCAAATAAACCTGTGATTTTCACTTTTCATCGTACAACACATTAGACATTAAAAATTTGATGATCTGATCTGGCAGGCAATTACAACAGGGATTTCCCTGATGAGTGATTTCCCCGATGAGTGAATCAATTTACAGTCCCTGGACAAGGATCAATTAAGATAGGCCTTTCTCACCCTTTCTGATGACTTATATGTATTTTTATGAAAAACCAGAAACATAAATACTGTAAGAATGAAAATTAGAGAACTGCTAGTTGCCAAGTAATCATTGCAAGAAAACTTTAATGGTAAAGGATTAATGCAAATTTATCCATAAGGTATTCAAAACTGTTATATACAGATTCCTAGAATGACCAATACAAGTTAAATCATAATTTTTCAAAAAAAAAAAAAAACATGTGTTCTGCAGCCAGAAGAACATATTATTTCCTTTCTTATGTACATGAAACCAAAGTTTCAACACCATAAAATCAAATCCTAACTTCAGCAGAGCAACCACGAGCATGCTTTCACCTGGAAAAGAGCTCTGGCCAGCATAGGGTTGTCAATCAGAATCTGCTTCGCTTGTTGCTGATTCTGCTCGATCAGAAGCTGCAACGAGAAACAAGCACACCACAATTCATAAGTTCCACCAAGCATCCAACCAAATTTATGAAATAAGACGAAGCTCTGGATACCTTCATTTGTGACATCAGTTCATAGAGCTGGCTCTTGGACATGCCCGCAATGGAGCTGAAACCCTCACCTGTCATCATCTGTGGCTTGGTGGCCATCCTCTTCACAAAGGGTGAAACTTTTCCCTTGTTGGTAATGAGGCAGATTAAAACTGCAACAATAACGAAAATGAATCAGATGCGTCTATAATTCATAGCAAAAGAATCAAGCCAATTGTTCTGTCGGATGCTCATAAGATTGAGTTCTCAAACAATACAATAATATAAAGAAAGCAAATGATTATGCACGAGGCAGAATGATCTGCAGGAAGGTCACCCATAACATCAAATTCAAATCGCATGAACGGATCTTAAAGTAAAATAATAATTGGAAAACCCATCAAAATGAATGCGATGGGCAATATACATCTAAATTAACAAGAGCAACAAGTGACCTACTAGATGCTTAGAAGAATGAGTCAAAATAAAAGAATTTATGTCATACTGTTGAGACAAACAAAGAAATTACTGTCGAGAGTAACATATATTGCCTATCTTGGATTTGAGTTCAAGAAAATTATTACAACGGATGCTGACAAAATTAAGCTAAATAAACAAATTCTTTACTAATTGGATATATATATATTATATATATATATATATATATATATATATATATATATATATATAGAGAGAGAGAGAGAGAGAGAGAGAGAGAGAGAGAGAGACTTGTGTCACTCCGAAAGGATTCGAGGCCGAATCTTTCCCACTCAAATACAACCCTACAACATACGAATACAAAATTCACTCCGTTGAAGTTGATCTACATTATTTCAAGTAATTAAAATCAAAAATCATGTATTTAGAATACTTTTTGCCCATTCATCAAGCGCAAAATGGACAGCCGAAATGGTGAGTTGGTTAGTTTAATGGTATAGAATATTTGAAATCTAGCAAAAATTGATGTGTGAGGGTTTATAAGTGTTTAGATCATGGTGAAATGATCGGATCGAAAATTTGTATGTTTAAAAACGTAGATCTAAGCAATATGCTATTTTCAGCCGCCCATTTTACGCCTACTTGATTGATGAGTAAGACGTATTCAAAATTTATGATTTTTAGTTACTTGAAATAATGTAGATCAACTTTAATGGAATGGATCTTGCATTCTGATGTCGTCCGGTTGTATTAGAGTGGGAAGAATTTGGCCATGAATCCTTTCGAAATGACACAAGTTTCTCTCAATATATATTGAAACATAAAGTTTCAGGGTATGCCAGAGTGCCCACTCTATTACAGATAAATTTGCATAGTAGTTATCTAACCTCCAGATTAATCCCTTGTGTGTCCACGTGACGAGTTGAGCCAACAGTTACTCGAGAGCAAACCCAATGTCTTACCGCCCAACCCTGCCTAAGGTGGCCTCGAACCTGTGACCACTTGGAAGCAAACGAAGTGGCCACGCCAATCGGCCATTCACCCAGACACACACATATATGAAAATATTCTGGTGAGCAATCGGAATCAGCGAACGCTTCGTACGAACTCCCAAATCACCTCTCCCATGGATGATCCGAACCAAGATGTACACACTCTAATTAGGCTACCAATCAAAAATCACGTTATTCTGACTCTTTTTACACATGTATCAAATGACATCTTTAATCTACGGCTAATAAAATTAGTTTTTTAGTAACCACTTATGCACGGATAAAAAGGGTCAAAATAGCGTGATTTTCTATTGGTAACCTAATTAGAGTGTGTAGACCAAGATGAACTGTTCGGATCATCCATAAAAGGAGCGATTGGGAGTTCGCACAAAGCTTCGGTAAGCCCGGTGCTCACCGAAATATTTCCATACACACACATATAACAAATTGCTAATATACACACAATTGAGAACAATCTAAACGTAGGTCTACTTAACATATCAAATTCAAATCCAAGTTATGAATTTATCAAAATCGATCGAAGAGAGTTTTCTCCCGTAACTCATTTAGAAACTTTATCCGTTCGTCCGTCTTCAACCTCCTCCTCCTTCTCCTTCTCTCAACTCCCTCTCCTTCTTGCTCCCCCCCTCTCCTCCACCCTTTTTCCCAGCTGATCGGTCAGTTTCCAACCGACAATGACGGTATACTAGTAAAAAAAAAAAAAAACTTGCGATAAAAGAAGGATATTTATAAGCGGAAAATCAAATATCTAAACTAACACGTAATGATCATCCGAGTTAAACCCTAATCAACAGTAATCGCAATAGTAAACCCTAAGTTTTTCAGGAGGAAAAACTAAGATGAAAATTGCACATTAATTGAAAGAAACTCGAAGAGGAATCATAAATATAAAACACTCGAAATTAAAAACAAAAATGAAAAGCGATCACAGAAATTAGAGGAAAAGGAGAGAATTTCGTACCTCGAAATTGGGCGACGGGGAGAGAGTCGAGGCCTTTCTGGAGAGGGAGGGAGGGGCCGTAGCCAGGAGAGAAGGGCACCTAAAATGTAAGAGTTCAATCTAATCAGGTCGGGTCAACACATTTCAACGGCCCGACCCAACACGACCCGACCCGTTTTCAGCAGCCTTCAAAAAGTCACTGTCACCTTCTTCTTGCTCGCTGGGAAAACCCTCAGTCAACCCAAAAAAAGGCAACAACAAAAACCAAATCAAAAACAGATCAAAAAAAATCCCGCAAAAATGTTCCGCAACCAGTACGACACCGACGTGACGACATGGTCTCCCGCCGGCCGCCTGTTCCAGGTCGAGTACGCGATGGAGGCGGTGAAGCAGGGCTCCGCCGCCATCGGCCTACGCTCCCGCACCCACGTCGTCCTCGCCTCCGTCAACAAGGCCGCCTCCGAGCTCTCCTCCCACCAAAAGAAGATCTTCAAGGTCGATGACCACATCGGGGCCGCCATCGCCGGCCTCACCGCCGACGGACGCGTGCTCTCGCGGTACCTCCGCAACGAGTGCATCAACCACAAGTTCGTCTACGAAAGCCCCCTCCCCGTCGGCCGCCTCGTCGTCCAGCTCGCCGACAAGGCTCAGGTGAGGTTTGTCCGGTCGTTCCGTGAGACTTGACCCTCAATTTTAGGGTTTTATGCTAAGAATGGTTGGATCTGGAGGTTAGGGTTGCAGGAGAGGTGTTTGATCGATGGGATCAGTGAGATGCACGCATGCTATATACTTGTTTGATGAAATGTTGGGGGATTTTAGTGTTAGTGTTCTGTGAATTTCCTGATTGTCTCATTTGGATGTTTGATTAGTTTGCATTGTAATAAGCAATTTATTTGCAAAGAGAGTATTATTTAATTATAAGAATTAATTTATTAACCACTAGCAAAATTAAACAATTTATTTGCAAGAAATAGACAATTAAATTTCTATAACATGAAACTACTTTTAAATTGTTAATTAGTTACGGTAAGAACAAGTATTTAATAATCTATTTTTTTTTTTGTATGTAAATAAGTTTTAAGAATTCAGCAACTAACTAATCAATAGATCTAATTAGTTACTTGAAATAATTTGGTTAAAATTAGTTTCAGAAGAAATCAACTAAACTTGTCCTAATCAAATAATTATAGCACAAAATATCAGTGTAAGAATATTTTTCTAATTAATCAATTAACTTGTAGGAAATAGAATATGAAACAAATTAGTCTTCTACATTATTGAATATTTAGGTCTATTTTCTGATATTTTCTGATTTAACTGTGTTATATAAAAACATAACTTATATCATAAAATGTTACTATAAAATAATAACATATAAAGAAAGAAACTAGCTTGTGACACGTCATTGTCCTAAAAGATTAAGACCCTTTCTATCGTTCGGGTGTTGGATTAGTCACCATTTATTAGTGGTAAAAGTTCCAGATACACCAACACATAAGGTCGAGCTCGAGTTCTAGGCCTTTGTTCAGAATCGGAGTGGTTGCTCGGAAAATATGAATAAAAAAGAAAAAAATATTTAATTTATACTGAATCTATTCTCACGAAAAGTAGGCCTCAAAATTTTTTAAAGGGAAAAGAAGAATTTTAAATTTTGTGTTGAATGAAGAGAAAATGACTTTATTTATATGCCTAAAGGGGTGAGTTGGTTTGAGAGTTATTAGACCTAGTGATTAGTTGTGAGATCAGGTCATTTAGCTAGTTAAGAATAAATCTAAATTGAAAAAAATTAAGTTTTTATGTAGTAAAATGCAACAGTTTTTAGGGGACTATTGGGTTTATTGGATTATGAAGGGAAAACTTTAGTTTTCCTCCATTTGGTATTGTTTCCAATCCCACATTAGATGGGAGATGGGAGGTTGAGTAGTATATATACTAACTCCTCTTAAGCCTATTGTTATGATTAGTTGGGTCTTGCCACATTCTCCACGCGCGTACACACGCCGAACTGGGTCGAGTTCGGGTTCGCGTGGTGCACGCCCATAACCTGTGGACCAGAATGCAGTTCGATTCAGGGGTTATTGAACCTGATATATTTTGTTTTTATTTTATTTGTTAATATTTTGATTTAAATTCTGTTGAGATAATTTGAGATTTTCTGTTCATTTTTTCCGATCAAATCAGATCTGAGATCATGCGAGAGATTGTTGCAACCACGCAGAATCTATTACAATAGATCTGAACGTGTGATCCTAATCTGCGGAGTAGAATCGCACGTTGTAACAGCCCCACATATTAGGATTGCACGTTCAGATCTGTTATAGCATCTTCTGCTCGGTTGCAACAATCTCCCACATAATCTCAGTCAATCGGGTCAAATGAACAGAAAATCTTGAATTATCTCAACATAATCTAAATTAAAATTTAAATAAAATATTAACATATAAAATTAAAACAAGATGTATTAGGTTCAAGAACCCCTGAATTGAACTGCATTCGTGTCCGCTGTTCGTGGGCGCGCACCACCCGAACCTGGCCTGGTACGGCACGCGCGTGTGGGAAGGCCCAACTAATCATAACAATAGGCTTGGGAGGAGTTAGTATATATACTACTCAACTTTCCATCAACCATCCAATGTCAAATAGAAGGAAACAAAATCTTTCCCTTCACAATGAAATATATTCAACTGTCCCTTTAAAAAACTGTTGCATTTTACTAGGCAGAAACTTGACATTTTCAACTTAGATTTATTTCTTAACTAGCTAGATGACCTAGTCTCATAACTAACCACTAGATTTAATAACTCTCTCTAACCAACTCACTCATTTAGGCCATAAATAGAGTCATTTTTCTCTTCATTCAACACATAAGTCTCCAATTCTTCTTTCTCCTTCTACAAAAATTTTGATGCTTACTTTTCGTGAGAATAACTTCAGTTTAAATTAAATATTTTCTTCTCCTTTCTTCATATTTTTCGAGCAATCACTCTGATTCTGCGCAGCAGAGGCCTAGGACTCCAGCCTAAGTGCTGGTTTTTCAGCGAGCTTTTACCGCTAGTTGATGATGGTCAATCCAACATCCGAGCGTTAGGGCGAGCCTTAGTCTTTTAAGGCAGTAACATGTCACGATTGATCTACCAAGCCAATTTCTTTCCTTTTATGTTATTATTTTACTGTAACATTTTATGATATAAATTGTGTTTTTAAATAATATATTTAGATCAGGAAATAGACCTAAATATCCAACAATCTAGAAGACTAATTTTCTTCATGTTCTATTTTCTACAAGTTAATTGATTACCGAGTAAAATATTCTTACACTGATATTTCATGCTATAATTGTTTGATTAGGACAAGTTTTGTTGATTTCTTGCAAAACTAATTTTAAACAAATTGTTTGAAGTAACTAATTAGATATATTATTGCATGTGATTAGTTAGTTGCTATTTCTTGAAAACTTACTTTCTTTCAAATTAGATTATTAAATACTTATTTTTACCTGCAAGGTAATTAATCAATTATTTAAAGGTAGTTTCATGCTGTAAGAATTTAATTGTCTATTTCTTACAAATTGATTGTTTAGTTTTTGCTAGTGGTTAGTAGATTAATTCTTGCAATTAAACAGTTATCTCTTTGCGAATTAAATTGCTTATTACCATGCAAATTAATTGGTTCCTTGCAAAGACTTGTTTATTCTAGAAAATAATTATACAAATTGCTACAAGTTCGAATTCTTACAAATAAATTATTCTTACAAATAAATTATTCTTGCAAAATAATTATTTTCAAGTTTCTACCTTTTCAATCTCTTATAAATTAATTTCTACAATCATATTGACCAACTTCTACAAAAAATTAGCTTACGTAATTGATTAGTTAATTAAATACTTGTTTCTTGTAATAATTATTTCATATAAAATTCTTATAAGTTAAATTATTACAAAGTTATTGCCCAAGTTTTTTTACAAGTTTTACTTAATTCAACCTCTTGAAAAATTATTATTCAATTTTTTACTATTTCAGATCCTTGCAAAGTTGTTCAAATTTTACAAGATTTTCAAATTTTTTCAAATTATTACTAATAGTTACCTTAGCTAACTATTGGTTTCTTGTAAATTTCTCACAATTAAATAATTAAAAGACTTGCTAAAATTTCTCTTTCTTGCATGAAGTTATAAGTGTCTAATGCTTGCTATTTACTCTATGGATTAATAGTCTTATGATTAGAAATTTATTTGTTTAAAAATCTTGCAAGTGAATTGTCTTAAATTGAAAGTTGGAATCTTGCAAGTTAAATTGATTGATTATTGCATTATAGCATATTAATATTATTATTTTTTTGCTTGTATAAAGAACCTGTTTTTCATTATTCTGTTAATCAATAACCTGAGATGGTAAAGATTATATATTTCATTTATTGAGTTATGAAAGAAATTGATCCTAATTGTTTTATACCATATCCTAAAATTGTGTGTATTAATCTAGACGTGTGTTTCTAATATGATTATATGAGTTCATTTGTACTTGTATATAAAAGTAATCTTATAATTGTAGAGGTTAAAATTTTTTTACTACCTTTAGTTATGAGAGTTAAATTTTATCACTTTATATTCTAAAGTCTTGACGAGAAATTTCATAAGCCATGAGCCATGGATAAACTTTTTCTAGCTTAGAGGTGTTTTGATTTGACCGAAATGGACAAATTGATAAAGGTTTTGAAGAATGGTAAAGAAATTTTTTTAATTGTGACAACTGATCAGTTATATTTAACTTTTATTTTTTTATTTCGAGAGCATACATTAGTAAAATAAAGTTACCTGAAATTTGTTACTTTTGTTTATGGGAATATTATTTGCTCTAAAGATCTTTTTGATCGTGCTAATAAATGAACGCATACATTGGAGCTGGATTGATAATCTGATAATTATCTAGTATGAATATCATATGGAGAAAAATTTGTCTCATCTATTGGTCACAATGTTTATAAAATTTATGTAAAAATTATAATGAATATTTGATTTTTAACTAGTGAATTCTAGCATATTACTATAGTGATATATGCTCTTATCAGGTAGAATATTTTGTTACAATTAAACAAGCAATCAACATTATTTTTCTACCTTGCATGTAGCTGTAATAGATGTAGACTCTTCAGAATATCTAGCTCATTAGGACAAGAAAATTAAAGGGTAAATTATTTTCTTGAAATTTTGTATAATTGGTGTTTTACTAAGGGTACTCTATGTAATTCTGTAATTAAGGAACGTCAAAAGTGAAAAATCTTCCACTTGAGTTACGCCAACCTGGCCACCTGGCCCACTTGGAGTGGTAAAAGTAGGGTTTTGACTAACCCAATAATTCTAGAATTCTTTATTAAATATATCATCAGGCTTTGTTCACCATAACTTTAGAAGTATTGATGTTTAGGTTATAACTCTGGTTTTCGCGCCAGCATTTGGACATACCTGAATCTGTTTAGAATTAGTCTTGATTACATATTATAGTTGGATTTAGTTTTAGCTATCTTTCATACTTGAGCTTGATGTAAATCATGATCAAAACATGCTAAATTAGTTAGAATTGAAATCATATTCTATACTCTAGAGAATCTAGTATGAGCAATAGAGTATAATTGAAAATTTCAAACAATATGATTATGTTGAATCTACAATTAGGAAAAATGTGCTACTTGTGACGTTATGTTTGCATGAATAAATCTTATAATTTAGATTCATGTAAATATGTATATTAAATAAAAATCCTAGCCATGTGCGGGATTATTAAACCGTTATATACGACTTTGCCCCCATCTAACACTAATTAGGATCAATTAAAGTTATGTTCCCAAAATATAAATGACTTTCTTATGATATAATACATTGGACTTTTTATAAATCAAACTTTAGTTTGATCTTTAAAAAATTATAATCTTCCACTTATTAAGAGATAAAATTAAATATTTTATATTTTAAAATATAAAATTTAATTGTTTCATTTCATTAATGACTTTCAAGTAAAATGATATAATTAGTATTATATCATGTTAAAAATATTATTTATAGATTAAAATTATTATATTTATTAAAGTTATATCATAAATGTCAAAAATTATGCACCTCTTATTTAAGTATTTTCTTGATTTTAACAATAAGAAAAATATGAGAAAATTATTATCTAAGTTGTGAAAAATATTAAACTTCAAATTTTACTGTTCATTAAATTGTATATATATTAAATTTCAAAATTTTAAATTACGAGTGCATCATTCTATAGTTACAATATTTTAAAATGATTACTACATTTTATATAGTCACGTACTTCAAACCTTTCTTTAAGGACTTTACATCTTCAAAAGGGATATTATAATTTTCACTGTTAATTGTAAATATTTTTCAAATCATTTAAAATTTCTTTGAAGATTTTAAATGTGATATTTTCAAAACTAAAAGATATACAATGCATACATTATATGCATATATTATTTGAGTAAACATAGTTGCATATATAAAGAGAAAATTAAATTCTATATACTAATCATTAAGTTAAGACAATGGTGATTTATTTCAGATGAAAATTCAGGCACTATTAAGAATATAAATGGTAAGACAAATTATTATGCTTTACTATCTGGTAAGGAACCAGATTGTGACCATCTTATAAAATATTAAAATCTCATCTGTGACATCCTCAATGTCTTAATAAAGTGAGTAGAAGGGATAATAAATATTTTTCTTCTAGTACATGTACAGTTCATAACGTTTTGATTAAGTATATGCTATATGGTTTTATATACTTATGGTTTATTTTGGGTATATATTTGGATTACATATTAAAACTTAAATTTGACACTAATTGTGCATTAAAATGATGTTTGATAAGCATAAATTGCTTGATTATTTTTTATCAAATTAAATATATGTATATACATATATACTTTAAATACTGGAATAATTAAATGCAATGTATATATGCTTTGCCATAAACCTTTATGATAAAATTTGCTCGTTTTGAAACCAAGGCTAAGAAAAACTTTATAACTACTATATGATCCCAAATGGGGAAGAGAGTTTGACAGTCACCCAAAGACTTTATACCTCTGATGAAGGGTGCAAGAGTCATAATAATGTGGTCATGAAGAGTTAAACTTTTGACTATCACTACTCGAGAAATAAAAAGTTGTCAAACCATTGTTTAACCTTGGACAAGGTCATTCTGACTAAGGGTCTTTATAGGAGTGTGATTTTATGTTCATCGAGGGAGATGGAGTTAAGATCTTAGTAGAGTTCACCGACAGCGGGACCCAACCTTCTTGATTGGGAGTTGGTTCTATGAAAATGTCAATGTGATAGAAACAAGTTGGACTGGTGATACTCGTGTGCAGCATCCACTGAGATATGTTTATATCCTATATGTAGCATTGTAGTTACCGTCCCTTTTCTATGGTGACGATGCTCTTATGATACAGTTAGGTAAGGATGAGTTGAACTCTTAATAAGTTTAACGCATATAGTGTGAAGGGTATAACATCCAGCTATAGTACTCTTAGAGGACTTACTTACGTGATAGGAACCATAACGGCTGCATTGGGGGGGGGGGCAGGGTTGAACCCTAGAAACTCTAATGAGTCGGTTACTATGAGCATGACCATTAACATTCAACTCGCTCACTTAAATAGATAAAAACTTACTGTGTGTCTTCCATCAATATATGATAAAAGAGGCTAGTTTCAGGCATAATCCACTGTCTCTTAAATGACGATGAATTCACTAAAGAAGTTCCAAGCATAGTCCACTTGTTCAGAATCCATAGTATAAGGTTAAACCTTATTCATGTTTTATGTTTTGTGATTTTGTTTTATGATTTATTTATGTCTTGTTTTATTCTGTCTTCTCTGAAACTCAAGTTTTTGGGGGATTTTTACTAGGTAAAAGTTTTACTTTTTCAACTTAGATTTATTATTTATCTAGCTAGATGACCTAATCTCGCAACTAACCACTAGACTTAATAACTCTCTAACCAACTCATCCCTTTAGGCCTATAAACAGAGTCATTTTCTTTTCATTCAACATACAAGTCTCCAATTCTTCTTTCTTGCTCTACAAAATTTTTGAGACTTTCCTTGTGGGAATGGTTTCAGTTTAAATTAAATATTTTCTTCTCCTTTCTTCATATTTTCCGGCCAACCATTCCGATTTTGAACAGAGGCTTAAGACTCGTGCTCAACCTAGGTGCTGATATATCCGGGGGGCTTTTACCGCTAGTTGACGCCGGCTAATCCAACACCTGAGCGATAAGGTGTGCCTTAGTCTTCTAGGACAGTGACGTGTCACGACTACTCTTCCAAGCCAGTTATTTCTTTTTATGTTATTAATTTACACTAACATTTTATGATATACATTGTGTTTTTAGGTAATATATTTAGATCAGAAAATATCAGAAAATAGACCTAAATATCCAACAAAATTTAGGGTTTTATGCTAAGAATGGTTGGATCTGGAGGTTAGGGTTGCAAGAGAGGTGTTTGATCGATGGGATCAGTGAGATGGATGCACGTTATAGATGTGTTTGATGAAATGTTGGGGGATTCTAGGGTTAGTGTTTTGTGAATTTCCTGATTGTCTCGTTTGGATGTTTGATTAGTTGAGCTTTTGTTGAATTGTGCCTTTAAGTTTAGGGTTTCACACATTAGTTATAGTCTTTGTGGTTTCTAGTGATGTTGTTTATTAGCTGCATGATTCAAATTTGGATGGAGTCTTGTTTAATTGGCAGTAATTAGTCTTTCCTAGGGGATTGGGTTCGCACGGGAACGGAGGATCATCGATTTTTTTCACAGTGGTGGAACTTGTGTGTGATTGTGGAAGGGGATTCCGGGGTTGAACGAGGGAGTTTGTTTTATAAAGAATATTAAGCTTTACACACATACAAAACTAAGATTATTCTATTCCTCTTTAAGGTAATCCAATGATCTATTTGCTATATCGTTGTCATCCCCCTTTGCCCCAAAAAAAAAAAAAAGAAAGGGAAAAAAAGAAAGAAAAAGAAGTGTTTCTTAGTAGGGGCAAAAAGGACTCTTTTTTTAGTTTACAAGTTTTATTGTCTCTTATATGGTGCCTAGAATCAAAAGAGAGATTCTTCATATCTAGAGGCTACTATGAACGTTCACGTAATTGTCGTTATTATTATTATTTGAAATACAAAGAAGTAGAGAAAGACCTAACCAAAAATCTAACTGATGGCACAAGTACAAATAGGATAAAGTTTTGCGCTAATAGTTACACTTACAATGAAAGTTGTACATAACATGATCTAGAATTATGTTCGTCATGTGTGATTAAGAATTTTTCCCACATTGGGAAGCTGAGTAAACCTTGAAGGGTATAAATAGAAAATTGAACCTTTACTTAATCTTGTCAGAACAGGTCTTACCTATACTGTGCGCTCACTTATTTCCTAAGGGCTTGTTTGTTTTAACAAATTAGTAGTAGAGCTCAAATTGTGGCTCAAGAGGGAATTAAGATTCGATGTCTGGCCTGACAATGCTGGATTGTATCCATGGGTGATGGAGGTTCGAAACTTAATGTCGTTTGAGTTGTCCATATAATCCCACCGTCATCTAGGTGTTGGACTGTGTTGGCTCTCTTGTGTTTCCCATGTGAGCCCATGTGAGGGATTGGTGTGCCTGTGTAATTTCTAAGGACCCATTATACTTGAAAAAGAGCTTTGTTAATCATGTGTGATTAAGAATAGTCCCACTTTGGAAATTTAAGAAAATAGTAAAGGACATAAATAGATAGTTAGACATCTACCTGTTAAGCTTTTGCGTTAGAATAGGTTTCAGTCCATATATTGTCTTTACTTGTTGGTCTCCCCAATGGGCCCGTTTGTCATAAACAAATACCACCCAATTGAATCTGAAACATTGTGAAAATTGCTTTATCTTATGCCTACCCAAGAAGAAGAAGAAAAATTTCAACCAAATTTATTCATCCAACAAGATTTTTTAATAATACAAATGAGTCAATTTTTGATGGATGAATCAATTTGTATTATATTGTCGTGATTAGTTTAACAAAATTTCTATATTATACTAAAAACTTAGATACATAAGTGTGTGAATTACCGTAAAAAAGTTCAAGCTTAAACAATACTTAAAATTAAGTGAAATAAGTCCTTTAAGGGTGCGTTTAGCATTGCTTTTGAAAAGTGTTCCACAACTTTTAAAGTAGACAAGTGCTTTTTTTTGCAAAAAAAAATTAGGTGTTTGGTAATATATCTAGAAAGACTTTACAAATAAGCGTAAGCCAAAAACCTGCAGTTGGAAGAAGCTAAGTATCTGGCTTCTTCCAACAACAGAACTAAAAGCCACCCACAATGACCTATTTTCTCTCCTATTTTTTTCTCTCACATGATCTCTCATGCAATCTAGCCTCGTAACTCAGAATTTTAGTTTTTCTTTGTATTTTGCCCACAAAAAGTTATCTATACTTTGTCTCTCGTACGTTAATTCTTATCTAAATTATTCCTAACAATTCTTTTTATATTAATTTTTATTGATGAGCATTTAAGATTTTAAAGTTACCAAACACTACTACAAGTATGGTAAAAGTTCTAATAAGTCTTTTTCTAATAACTCTTTTTTCTAAAAGGACTTATTTATGTTTTCACTCTGATTTTTCATATCGATTCCACAACACCTTCAAAGTAGGTATGACACACAGGGAATGGACTATCATAAATATTAGTAGCAATATAAATCAGGCTTTTAAGTTGGATTCTTTTCCAATTTTTGTTGTGGGTTGGAAAAAAGTAAATCGGGCTTTTAATTGGTTCTTGTCCATTGTAACGGGAGTTTACATAAATATATGTACATTTAATGAAGGCAAGATGGTAATTTGTTCCACATATTCAGATTGTAAGATGTCATATCACAGTTTGTTTGGATATGTGAATATTAGGCTTTTAATCATGCTATGGTGATCCGATGCCTTTAAAATTTGTTCCTTGTATTGTTGAGCAGTAACATCAGCAACGAGATGTACTGAATCTTTTGTTGAAATGCTGGAAGCAAGAATTGAGGGTTCCATCCATCAGTTTAAATTGTTTTCATGATTGCATGTGATATTGTTTATAGACATTTATGATTTTGAAATAAGTCTTTGCAATGTTTGTAATGATATTTTTTCTAGCTTAGTACAAAAAAGATGAAGTACAATTTCTTTCTGCAATGAAAATTTAAGGTCTCATGGACGGGCCAGATTTGGCTATACATGAATTTATATTATCAATTGTGGAGAGTAGATGTGCTTTACGTCAACCTGGATGGAAACAAAGAATAAAGAGGCACACTCTAAAATAAGGATAAAGAGGTGTACTCTATCCTTGTTGAGGTTGCGCACATCATGTGCTTTTTCAAAAAGAGTCCTAAACACCAACTCAAACTATTATGAAAGGACAAAGGCAACAGTGAGCATTTTCACTCAGAATTTTGTTATAAAGATTTACCAATTACCGTTATTTTAATTGTGAATTGAGGACGTTGAAAGGATTTTCTTTTTAGTAAGTAGTTTCCAAGTTTTAGCAAGAAGGCTTGAAGGCAACCTGACCTCATCTCCCTGTCACCAGATAGAAAGAAACTGGGGGAAAGGAGGATTGTGTGTGTGCGCGCGCGCGCGCGTGTGCATTTTTTCTTATTTCTGTGTAAGGAAGTTCAAAGGGCCATTAAAGCAAAAATGACATCCATAAAGATTTCAAAAGTCTAGAAATGTAGAGGATTTTGAAAATATAAGTTAGAATAGAATGAAACTAAGAAAGTTAGTTAGTGAGGCCAAATCTGAATCTTGTGATAATGTATAAGAAGCTAAAAGAGATCGATAACTCATCTGCTGGGGCTACCTAACTACTATGATTTTACTCGAGATTCCGTAGCTTTAGGTAAATCTCTATGTCACATTGAGTTTTTGCTAGTGCATAAGAGAACTTGGTTATGAGCCTCTCGTAAGCTACTGATAAAATAATATTAACTGAGTAGCTTGCAGTCTTCTCTCTCATTTAGGACTTCTTTAGCCCATGTCGTGGCTACTGTCAGCGTCAAGAATGAACCTTATCATTAGAAGGGCTAAAAGGTCTGTGACTTTCATTCCTTGAACTTTTCATTTCCACTAAACTTGCTTTTCGTTGTAGTGTATTTGGCCATAAGAGCAATCCTTTTTTTGTATCACTATCTCTTTATTAGATGTCGATATTAGCACTATGGAAGCATGGAAAGGGGACATGTATAGGTCATGAGCTGGACATGGGGAGTCGGCGACAAGGCGAATCCTTAAAACTTAGGACACATGGAAGCAACAACATGAGTGTATGTAGCAAGTGCACGTCTATTTGTAAGATGCTTCAAAACCCAAATGACGAGGACAAATTTATTAGAGTAGAAATAAAAGCAAACTTAATCCTAATTATTTAAATTCATAGCTTTTAGTCAAGTGGCTAAATCAAAAAAAAAAAAAAAAATCTGGAAGACCAATTTGAGACCTCTTCTTATATGAGTCCATGATGTCTCTTGCATGTTTGCAAGGTGTTTAGCATTTGCAAATGTAGTATCCTACTTATGTGTAATAAACTTTCTTTTAATGCCATTTTAAGGGAGACATGAAGGTGTAGGACGGCTGACACATGATCTTCAGAACTTTTAAAAAGCTGACACGGGTTAGAGCCTTGGATGCAGCTTCAGAGTGTCAAGAATGTGTGAGAAAAGTCATGCATGTGTCAATGTCTCGGGAATATTATGCATGTTGGACTGAAGTGTCCATACTTCCTAGAGCTTCAAAGGGTTTTATGGAAATTCTCATGTTCAACACATGGAAATCTTTTTGAAACATAGCCACACAAGATGCAAATGATGTCATCATGGTTACATATCATCCGGGAATATTAAGCTGTCTTTGTCACTTTCTAGTTCAGATTATTTTAGAAAGAATGTCTTTCTGGTAATTAAGATTCACTAGTACATATATATCATATATATAAACATTGATATTTGTGTTGAGATTCTCAGTTTTGTAGTGATAGAGGATGATGCATGGTTTCAGGATTTGGTCTTACTCAAACTTCATTATATTTAAAGTTTTGGAGTTTTAAATTTTGTTAAATTGGGAAATACCAGTCTGATGGCATAAACGATCAGATGGGTGATGAAAGCCAATATTTTCACCACCTTATTGAATGTGACTCTAGGTTATGAGTTTCAAATTTTGTTAAATTGGGAAATACCAATCCAATAGCATAAACGATCAGATGGGTGATGAAAGCCTTCACCTCCCTAGTGAATGTGACTCTAGGTTTTGCATCATCGTGATTTACTCATTGATTTGTGCTAGTTACAAAACCATATTACCAGGACGTATTCAGTGTTCTAAATGGCGGCCACAGCGGCCACATCAGCCGGGAAAATTTATCGGAGATGGGATATATCGGGGACATATCGGGGATATTTTCAAAAATCGGATGTCAAAATCGGACTGTAAATATACATATCTTCTGTCTTAAATTGCATCTCAATAAGACAATATATGCATAAATTATATAAAGCTATATAAAACATCATACTTATATGTTTAAGATATACTTAACTCGATAACTTGCATTAAGCTTATAAATGCATAATCACTATCCAAGTGTAGAATCTTCACAAATGTCACATAGTCACATCGCTCGAATTGCCCAAATACCTAACCTAGAAATTGAGTGTAAACGCTATATCGGGTCCAAAATCGCCGAAATTGCGGCCGATATATCGGGTCCATGCCGATTTATCGGGGATTTTGGGTGAAAATCGCTATATCGGTTTGGATGTGCCAAATCATTGCGGCTAGGTGCCGTAAACGCAATATCGGCGCAATATCGGGGTTATATCGGGGATATTTAGAACACTGGACGTTATTAACATGATTTGTGGTTGATCGTTCTGTTTCATTGATTGCATGTGTTGCATTTCATGGTTGAAATGTCTGATTTTCTCAAAACTACCATGTACTTTTATGGTTTTCCAACATCACCTCCCTAAACTTCTAGAGTAAAAAAATACTACCACAAAGGATTCTTAAATTTTCTTTAAAAAAAGCTACCACTTAATAGTCACATGATAGGAGAGGATAAACAAAGAGAAATTAGTCACATGATAAACACATGACAACCCTCAAAAGGCAAACTGATGGATGTAGTTTTTTGAGATTTTTGAGAATTCTTAATCATAGTATTTGGAATTTTAGAAGTTCAGGAAGTTATTTGGGAAACCATGAAGGTTTATGGTAGTTTTGAAAATTAGCTGGTTGAAATTATATATTTACTTCATTCATGTGAAAATTCAGTGTTGCCTTTTTACCCAAGTATAGCTCCTTCTTCCCTTTACTTCAATATTTCTTTCTGTCCATTTTTTTTTTAATTTTACCAGTTTAAGTTATTTCCTTATTTCATCTATTTTGTTTAGGTTCCTGAAAAGTGTTTAGCTGAAAGTTGGTCTGAAATACTAAAATACAATTCTGTTTTTGGTCAAACCTGAATCCTAAACCTTGAGATGATGCCCGTTGCCAACTAAATACAATTCAATTATAGGAGTTTTCATTCTTTTACATTTTGAGTTTTATCTATCAATATAAAGTTTGATTTTGGAGTCTCATTCCTTCTGGTTCTTGGCTCTTTTTCTGCTTTTGAGAGTGATTTCCAGTAGAAAATCAATAAATCATATCTTCTAAAAACTTGTCTAGACTCTGTTCTGTTCTTAGGGGAATTGGGAGGTTTGCTTCTTTTTTGCATGGGTTTAAATTGCATGACCCAAAAAAAGGCAATTCTAACTACCAAGTGCATATCTAGGTTTTATGGCATGGCCCACATTATTGCATTGGCTCAGAGTTGGCGTCAACTCATGGGATCTTGACGCCATTTTTGCAGTCTGACGCTACAATGCAGTTGCAATTGATTTTCTTCTTTCAGTCTTCTTAGTCTCTTCTTTTTTTTAGCTTCACCAATGTTTTTCTTTCATCTCAATCTAGCAGCACTTGATTTCACATCATGCATGTGGCAATGACCACCATTCTAAACTTGTATTATGTTTTAGGCATGTTTTGTAGTAGTTGACTCATAGCTAATATGTATGTTCAAAACCTGAGCCTAACACTGATCTATCCACACTTCATGCTATGTAGCTTTCAAGAGGGGTCATAATATGTATGTTTCAAACAGAATTTAAAAAAAAAAAAAAAAAAAAAATTCTCATTTCTCATGAGTTCCAACTATTTCTCTAGTCTATACCTTAGGTTATGTGTATATACTCCTGTTATCTTTTTATGCATTTCTTGGACCTGTGAGCGTAATGTCGTTCTGGTTAATCCTCGTCCTCCCTGATCCTTCCCTATCATGATCCGATCTTAATTCTTTGGCGCCTGAAGTCCATCAGGAATTATCCTTATCGTATGTCAATGGTAACAAGGTTGTCTAGATTTGTTGACTCAACTGTGATATGGCCATCTAGGTTTGTCATGTGGCTGTTAATGTCCAATTGAGATCGTTTCACCTTCTGCCCCAGATCCTGACATTGTCATGCCAATTCTTTTTCCTGTTTTCTCTTTGATTTTTAATCTTTTATTCCCTCAAAATACATTGAAACAGAAACTACTGAAACTTGGATAGATCTGTTTTAGACTCAGAACAAAATCGTGAATGGTACACTGGTAATAGACTGATTAAAAGAGGGACTTTGGAAGAGTGGGAGAGTTCAGAAAGCAACTCTGTAAAGATAAGGTAAATAAAGATGATCTAAACAAATAAGAATATTGGCTGTTGGAGGTTACATTAATCTGAGTTTTTGGATAACTGTTTGCATTGCAAACCTGCCACTCACAAACTAAAGAAAGAAAGTTTTTTGAGCCTCAGGCTATTTCAGTATAGGAAACTTATTAACGAATCATATGTACACACCTTCAGCCCAAAAAATAGTCTCTTTCTAGGGGTTCTGAACTTCTGTGATGTCTTGGTTCAGAGAAAACTTCAAAACAAACCGTTTCTGCTGTCTTTTGTTTTTTGGGCTCCATTTCCTACTTTTTTGCAGCGAATAACATAGTGTAGGTTGCATTAGAGAATTACATGATGCTGCCTTGTTGCTCAACTTAGATATTGAATATGATTCACTATTCTCACTTGTCAATTGTAGGTTTGCACACAACGCTCCTGGAAAAGGCCCTATGGTGTTGGCCTCCTCATTGCTGGTTTAGATGAATCTGGAGCTCACCTTTACTATAACTGCCCCAGCGGGAACTACTTCGAGTACCAAGCTTTCGCAATTGGATCCCGCTCCCAAGCTGCAAAGACCTATCTGGAGAGAAGATTCGAGGGCTTCGCTGACTACTCCCGTGATGAACTAATCAAAGATGCCCTCTTCGCCATCAAGGAGACGTTGCAAGGGGAGAAGCTGACAAGCTCCATCTGCACTGTCGCCATCCTTGGGGTTGGAGAAGCCTTCCACGTTATCGATCAGAGCACCATTCAGGAGTTGATCGACTCCCAAGAGATTGGCGATGAACCTGCCGCCGCTGCCGATGCCGCCGCCGCTCCTGCCGCTGATACTGCCGCTGCCGGTGGTGAAGAACAAACTGCGGCTCCCGAGGGTGAAGCGGCACCAATGGATATTTGATCTTTCTATAGTTGGTTATGGTATCAAGAGGGCTGGGGATGGGACTTTGTTGAAGGATTATGTGGTTCTGTGTATCGTTTAGCTATGAACTTACTGTGCTTCTTGCTTAATTATTCTTGGCAACATGAACTACACCTCGAAAATTTCAGCTGATACGGTTCATTTTGGAGGAATGAGAAAACTTCTGGTTCTTAGATTCAGTGATGATTTCTCTTCTGGAATTGTGAACTTGATTGTGCGAAGAGATAACCTGCAGGTCTCTTATTTACTTAAATGAATTTGCAATGTTTGTGATTCTGATCTGATGAAATTTTTTGCTGGAGAAGTTTGAGTCGATATGATCGGTGTACCTCGTTTCGGCATTGTTGGTTGTCATTCATTTCAATCAAAATTTGGAAATTTTCTTAAGATGAAACTGACGGAAGAGTTTCTTCTCTTGTCACTGTAAGCTGGGAATTGGCAAATTTTCCAATTTTTTGCGCTGAAGAAATACAGAGCACAAGGATAACAATTGTGTGTGCCTCACTTGTTTGTAAATGTAAATAGAAAACTTCTGCAGGAACAAACATCCTTTTTAATCTGAGACAACATTCTCATACATCAAAAAGGAAAGCCCTTTGCATATCTGAAGCCAAACAACAAATGCATTGATAAAGTTCTGAATCATGGTTGACAATTGAAAAATACTGCTTACATTTTGCAACAAAATGATCTTCTAATAAGCAAAACTTTGCGTAAATGAATCCTAACACCTCCTCAAGATTCAGCATTATTTCTGTCCTCTTATCTGAAAGCCAAAGAAAGAGAGAAACAGAGCAAAGTTGAACAGCTAAATAATAGATATCAATGGGGAGCAAGAACTGAAAACTATGTTGTTAGGAGACGTGTGGGAACGAGAGCCCTTCCGACTTCAACTGCTTGTACATCCACTGCCAGTTATCCGGCCTCACCTCACCGCCGAGGGCTCTGATGACGGAGCCTCCGCTGCAGGACCCCACCTTACAGCAGTCTTCCAAGGGGAGCCCCTTCACTAATCCATAGAGAAAACCGCTCGCAAAGAGATCTCCAGCACCGGTAGCATCAACAGGATGTGCTTCTCCTATGGCTGGAACCCTAACAATCTGTATTACAATATAAACCAAGGGCTATTAGATCGAATAACTTGTGTGATATCATCTGAGAATAGAGTTTTGCTCCAGTTCAATGAGAGAAGTTTTAGAACAATGAATTTTCTTCTATCATTTCTTGTCAGAAACATTGCACTTGAAACAAAAAATTACCACAATGTACATGATACTGACCTCTTTACCGTGCTTCGCCATGCAGCCTTTTGAACCTAGTGTCACGACAGCCCATCTGCAGTGTTTTGACAGAAAACCTAATGCAGCCTCTGGGTCTGTCTTTGGGTCCCCACTGAAGAATAATTCAAAAACAAAATGAACTGATGTTAGTTAATTCATTTCTCTACTTTTTAACTAGTTCAGTTTCATTTTAGGTTTTTCTGTTGTTTTCTTGGAAAACTGTTGGTAGCCTATGTCGAACGCTAAGACTTGTTGGACACTCTTCCAATACACGACCTCAATCATATAACATATTTTTTAATTAAAGGCCCTTGTCGGACACTTCTTGGACACATCGTGCATTTCTCATGCACTTCTTCTTTGTTTATATTACATGTCTGAAAATTTTATTTACATTCATTTATATTAAAGACTGAAATTTAATAGAAAATACCATTAAAAATGATCTGATAAAATCATGACTGTTTTATTATATATATGTATATATGATATCCATTGTTCTACTCTATAGAAAGTTAAAAAGTCAAAGCCTATTCTTTTCGCATTAAATTAAAGATTTAGTTACATATATGTATAATGTATCCCTGATATGTTATTATATTATTAGAAATATGTGTCAAGATCTTTGGATGCAAAAGATAAGTCTAATGTATGCATTTTCTCTATAATATTTTTATACTCTAGTGTTATGTTGCCTAGTAACTGTCTTATTTTTTAAGGAATTACTATGTCTTGTTCCCCTGTGTCGCGTCCATGTCCTTGCTTCTTCGGGCGTAACTCTTTTAAGAGAGAAGGGACAAAGGGATGGGTTTTGATTCAATGGAAAAGAAAGTGCGCCAAAAGGCCATCGGATTAGATTATTTTCCACACCCATCCAGATCTACACATTTTTGAATGTTGATGAACAAAAATGCACTAGTTTGGAAGCTTGATACCTGCGGTCCAGCGATTATAAACTTCTTTTCAACAATCAATATCTAACGACTTTATTGCATATGTGCAAAGAAAGAAACAAGAAGTTTTTTAAAGATTTCTTATGTTTTAAGATGCACATGTAAGGATGAATAGTATGGATCACTGAATTTGGATACTTGGTCATGCTCTTTTGCAGGAAGTCAACCATTTTGATTCTGTCTATTCATTACTTTATTGATGCAACATAGGTCAGGAGCCCATCTTCTAGGAAATGATATCTACTAATAAAACATTAAACAATGTGACATAAGACAATAGAAATTAATCTTTTATGATAGTTTGTGTGTGGTTCGAGCATCAGAGCACATGCTACAAACTCTTTTGACAAGATTCTTCATAAACAAATTTATGAAGCTGAAATGAAATGGGATAATGAATTACTCAATTACCATATAAGCTCTCTTGCTTCATCCTCATTGGAAAAGCAAAGGTCGATATTCCCAGTCTCCAACAGATCTATGAGTTGTGACCTGAAGTCACGAACCATCTGTAAAAGGCCAACATTTGCCAACTCAGACAATGATTAGAAATTGAACAATGGATGCAGATATTATAATGTCACAGGCGAACCTCAAAACTGGCTAAATCCAAAGAGATGGAGACTCCCTCTTGTTTCGCAATCCTAATAGCCGCGTTAATTTGTTCCAAATTGAAAAATGAGTATCTCAAGACTAACCACTGCACAAGTCAGGAGATTTATCAGCAATATTCATTAGTGAAGACTTATCAGAAAGATTCAAATGTAAACAACTGCTCTAACACTCTAAAAAATTCACAGAGAAACAGATTTAACAAAGCTGTTTCAGCTTCATAACAACCTGTTTAAGCTCTACTTCAAGTTAACAATGCCCAGCTCAAAAAAGTTTGGATGTATACATGACTTCTGCTCCATTTAGAGCAAATGAATCTAAAACCACTGGACTTAGTGAGCTTTCCTCCCCCAAGCTTTGTTTATAAGTTAAAGCACGAGCTCAGCTTGTCTTGCATAAACATAGCACAGACATCCAAAGCCAAGCTGTTTTGCTTAAATACTTATCAAGCAATTCTGAACATGCTTTTTGGAGTATAATTCAAGCTACAGTAAGCTCAGGTTGTCTTGAAATCCAAGCCATGCAGTAACCTCTCTAGCTATGCTCACTAAGTTACAGCTCTAGATATTTGCATAAAAAATGGAATTACCTTAGAACCTTTAAAATCTTCACTCCTCAATTCATTAGTCTGGAAAGAAGAGATACCGCAAGCACGAGAAACAAGTAAATCAAATGATTAGCATGAATATTCATGAAATACACAGAGAAGAAAATACATACACAGAATAGAAACACACCTGAAGCTTAACTGCACTAGACAGGCAAGGCCTCATGGTTCGATTGCCATCGGCATCAACCAAGCATGCACACTGTAATAGGTGATGGATACATTTTAAATATGTTCACCTTAGCCATCAAAATATGATGTTAGAGGTGAGCGTATCAACGTAACCTGGCTAGTGTGTCCCTTCTTTGTTCTCAACCTTGTAAGGTCAACACCACTGTAGCTCATGTTGTGGATGAAGAGACGGCCTTCATCATCATCCCCACATGCACAGATGATTCCACTTGAAACTCCAAAACCTGCTGCCAGACCCCTAATGGTATTGGCAACGCTGCCCCCAGCTATTGTTCTTATAGGGGAAAGGTCATTGACAAAAGGAAGAATGTGAGTATTCACTTCGCTCAATATGTGTTGCAAATCCTCGATTGAGACCTGCCCATTGTCATAAGTTGAACCGTGTAAGTACTTTCAAGAAGGCAAGCAATGAAATGCAAGCACAGTTTAGGTATTTCAATGAAATTTATCATCCCTTGACAAGCTTTAGAGAACTCTCTTAATTTGTGTCCCAAGCCACAACCCACCATTGCCCTTCCATTAACGGCTAAAACGCAATATTTTGCATACTTCCTTGGACTAGAATTTGGCCCAAATCATTAGGTGTTCATGTCTATTTCAAAATGATAGCAGTCAAAAAGTGGGGGGAAACAAAAAGGGTTAAACTCTCCAATGGCCTTCTCAAGTTAATGTTGATCTCCATGGCAAACCCCCTCAACGACATAAGTTATGCAATAAAATGATGACATGGTACAATATATTTCTCTAATTATAGCTGTTAAATCATCTCTAGTAAATAGAAACCAAATCATATAGAGCTTCATAACTCCATGTTTTGGCTTTTTGACACCTCACAAGCTTTCCAAACGACATCCGAGGACACTTCAAAGACACTCCAATAACATGTCGACTCATCGTATCAAGATGACAATCATTTTTCTGTCATGCTCATATCTTTTCAAACAATTGGTTGAATCGGTCATGCTCATTTCGCAATACTTGCACACATATTATCAAACAATTTTTTGAAAGGATACCGTGTTTGATATCCATGCACTATGAATGTCACAAAACGTACCTTGCTACTAAAAAAACACTCATAAAAGAAAACAGGAAAAAAAGTTCTCCGTATCAAGGCGATGTCACTTTCCGATTTCAATATCAGTGCTCCATATATACGACGTCAATTGTGTCAAATTCATGACCATGTCAAGCAAATGTCAAAATTGTCATGCTCGTTATCTAAATATCTAGACATATTATGCCCACATAAGATCCATTTACTGTGAATTGTACAAAAAGTACCAACATTTTCAATGTGAAATTGAACAGAGACCATATCCATTGCAACAGACCGAAATTCAAAATGTAAACTTTTTCCATGTAAAATCGAACAGAGAGCATGATCTCAGAAGGGTCTCGCTAAATTCCCCTCAAAATCAAAAATAAAATGAGAAAACCAATAAAAACTACCTGTTGAGAGCCGCCACGGTCGCCGGGCAGGTGATCGAGGAGCGACCAATCGACGCGCGCCACGTGGTCGACCATGGCGGAGGGCTGGAGGCCGAGGACCTCCGGAGGCTGCCCGTCCCTCCTCACGCAGGCAGCGGGCAGGGCGGGTAGCTTTCCTTCTGCCCCCATTCTCAATTCTGAGAAAAAGCTCGGGCTTTTGCTCTACGCTTGGCTTGTGGAGTTTTAAAGAGAGGAGCGGACATTTCCACCCGAGAGAATGATGAAGGCACACAAATCTCAAAAATTATTACGAGTGCGTTATTATTATTATTATTATTATTATTATTATTATTATTATTGACAATTTCACTCTTCGTGAAAACTCAAAAAAAAAAAAAAATAATAATAAAAAAAAAAATCTTTCTTCTTCCTTCTCTCCCCCCCTCCTCACTCCCCCTTCCCCACCCCGGCCTCTACCGCTCCCCCTCCCACCTCCCCCCTCTCCCACCCTTCCTGGCCGGTCCACCTGCCCGGCCTCTGCCCTTAACCCCCTTTTCCTTGCCGGCCTCCCCCATCGATATCCCCAGAGTCTGTTCGGCTGGATGGATCAGACCAAGTCTGCTCGACTAGATCCCGATCAAAAGTTTGTTCGACAGATTCCTACCGAACAGCTTTGTGGGGAGGGGAGGGGACGCCAAGGAAGGGGATGAGATGGGAAAGGGAGCGACGGAGGCTGGGAAGGGTAGGAGGAAAGAAAGCGTGGGAGGCCAAGGAGCAGCGGAAGCCGCGGGGGGTGTGGGGGGGGGGGGGGGGGGGAACAGGTGGAGGCATAGGGGGATGGAGAGGAAGAAGAGGGGCTTTTTGAATTTTTTGAATTTTGAGTGGGGGGCTTTTATCATAAATGGGGTGCCTTAATCCGGGGCGCTTTCATCATTGGTGAAAATATCCACTCCCTCTAAGAAGAGGGGGTGAGCAGATATTGCCACCTCAAAAAATGAGGGAGGCACGCTAAGGATTAAGGCACCCCCAAAAAAAAAATTCAAAATGTTCAAAATGTCCCCTTCTTCTCTTCTTCTCTCTCTCTCCCCCCATGTCGGCGACCACCGGCCTCCCGTGGCGGCTCCCTCCCCAACCTCCCCCCTCGCCAGCGAAACGACTCCTTTCCCCGGCCTCCCCCCGTGCCGGCAACCCCCCCCCCCCCCCGCCGCGCCCGGTGACCCCTTTGCTCTCCCCCTCCTCCCCCAGATGGTCCGCCAGAATCATGTGTCTGTTCAGGCAGATCTGATCTAACATCTGGGGGAGGCGGCGAATGGAGGGCGAGCGAAGGGCGGGGACGTCGGAGGGTGGAGGGCGGGCGAGGGATGGAGGTCGGGTGGAGGGGCGAGGCATGGAGGGGGAGGAGGAGGGGGAGGTCAGGGAGGTCTTTGGGGGGGGGGGGGGAGGAGAGGGAGGTCGGGATACGAGGGAGGGCGAAAAAGAAAGGAAGGACATTTTTGATATTTCATCAAGAATAAAATTGTAAAAAAAAATATAACACATTTGTAAATATTTTTAGGGTGCCTTTCTCATTCGTTGGGGTGGCAAGTTACCAGAGACGGGGTGGTGGTGTTAGTGTGGAATTATGAAATTGTCCCCTTGGAAAAATTGTTTTCCGATGTGAGGACATATTATCATATTATGTCTACCTCTAATATTTAGAGTTTGTGTGAAAAAAAATATATCATGTATTTTCTTTGTGCTCATGGATTTGGTTTTGAATCTTTGACTGAGAAACTACAATACAACAGATCCTTGCCTCAAGATTTTTTATTTTTATTTTTGGGTCGAGGTTCTTATATTCTAATTTTCAAAGCATATTTACTTTTGGAAACAAATATGTATAATTGATTTCTCTTTTGCCTTAAAATTTAGAAGCATTTTTTCTTTTGAGTTGATTCCACGTGATTATAGACATTGTGTGATCTGTCACCAAGTATAAAAAAAATTTATTCGTATTTTTGTCAACTTCAAATTCTTTTTTTTTTTTTCACTCTATTTTCCTTTATTTTTCTTCAATTACAAAATGTTGACTATGTCTCTTTTTTTATTATCAAAACAATGCAAATCCAACTCCTATTTTAATCTAATACTTACTTTATTAAAAAAATAAGAAACTCTTAAACTAATCCTAATAAAATTAGGATTTTTTTATAAAAAAAACTCATTTTAATAAATAATTAGAGAAAAAGCCCTCTCCAAAACGTATTTACCAAAACAGACCTCTTCACTGCCACATTGGTGGGCCTCGCCAATGTGACACTTTAGGTCAAATTTACGTTCGACTTTGACAAGTCCGATCGCAAAACTGGCGTCAAAATTTACGTTCGGATTTGCCAAACCCGAACGCAAATTAAATTTTTTTTCCCTCGAAATTTTCCCCCAATCTTTTTTCATCTTCCTCATCTACTTTCTTTCTCTCTCTCACACTCAAAATCCCCGGTCTCCACCTTTTCCTCCCCAACCTCGCCCTCACCCAGCCTCGCCTTTTCCCAGCTCGTCCTCTGCCTAAACGCACTGATGAAGGCAGGGTGGAGCTCCGAGGAGGCCTCCGATGCGCTCGACTTTGATTTTAGACTGGAGACAAAAAGGAAGAAGAGGTAGAGGTGGGGGTGAAGGGGGAGGAGGGAGAGGAGGGGAGCTCGCCTGGAGATGGAGAGGGGAGCTCGAGGGGGAGGGGAGGGGGAAAAATAAGGGGGCTTTTCAAACGAGAAAGAGAGAGAAAGCAGGATGAAAAAGAGAGGAAAAAAATCAATTTTTTTTTGTAATTTACGTTTAGGTTTGGCAAATCTTAACGTAAATTTTGACATCAATTTTGCGTTCGAACTTGCTAAATCTAAGCATAAATTTGACCTAAACAGCCACGCTGGCGAGGCCCACTGACGTCGTGATGATGTGGCGGGGAGAGTTCTATTTTGGCAAACACTTTTTTGTAGAGACCTTTTTCTCTAATTATTTATTAAAATAAGTTTTTTTTTTAAAAATCACAATTATGACTCTAAGAATAAATTTTAAAAACTCCAGAAATCCTAAACCAACTAAAAATCCATGAGGATTTGAATTACAATTTCTAACAGACTCCCTTAATTCAAATACTTCATGAACATTTGTCACTTTTAATTTTACATAGCAATTAAACTCTTCTTGATTTTTTTATAGAGTACTGAGATTTTTCTTTAAATTTTATATTTTGTAGCTCTTTTGATAATAACCAAAAGTATTTTTACCTCTTCCTCTAAATTCTTACTTATGTTGTTGGATTTTATCTCGAATTTTTCTTAACTTAGACTTTGGTGCTTATCTTTTAAATTCTTATCTTTTGTTTTGATGGTGTTACTCCTTTATTT
Source organism: Agave tequilana (assembly GCA_038442645.1). NCBI lineage: Eukaryota > Viridiplantae > Streptophyta > Magnoliopsida > Asparagales > Asparagaceae > Agave > Agave tequilana. The sequence goes on along the minus strand of JAVJIF010014629.1, from coordinate 84,172 downwards.
TGATGATCTTGTCTTCAATTTGATGATGTTTTGATGCTTTGCTTACATTTTGATGATCTCCATAACATCTTCGAGGGTTATCTTCACTTTGTAATTATCTCTTCTTCTGATGTGAGTGTACGTGAGTGCTTCATTTTCTCCATTGTCAAAATATGTATCATTTTTCCTTATTTTGTTGTTATAACTAGAACTTTTTCTTGATTTTTCTTTTTCTTCTTGTATTTCTTTTTCTGCCTCCTCTTTTTGTTCACCCTCTTCTTTTTCTTCTTCTCTTTTTCTTTTTCCTCTTCCTTGCCTTATTTTTCTTCTCGTCGTTCTCTGTTTCTCTTTCCAAAATTTTGCTCTTATGATTTTCTCAGATTTCATGAGTACCTCCTTTTTTAATTCTTTAATTTCTTGAATTTTTTTCATCCCCTCTTTTAAGTCTTGAACTTCTTAAATTCTTTTTATCATTTCTTCGAACTCTTTAGTTTTTTGAGTTGTCTCTAACTTCTTATCTTCATATGTCTTTCGCATAATATTTCGAGCATACTTCACAGTTTCACCGGTAACGAAGTCAAAAGCATCTTCATCGACTGTATAATATATTAAGAGCTTCATTATATTGTTCTATATTGTTAAGATTCTCTCAATTGGCTTTAATATTTATCTTCATCTTTTGCTTCTCCTCATAATATCTTTTTTGCAATCTCTCAAACATTTTGTGAGATAAAAACTTTCTTCATTTTGATACTACTCTTGTAGTTGTTTTTCCTAGTATAAGAAACAACAAGTTGAAATTACATGTTACTCATCTTCTTTGTTCTTTTTAACGCTTTTTTCCTTGCACGCCGCATACAAGAAACGAGCTCTAATACCACTCTTAATTTTTAAAGAAGAAGAATACAAAATTTTATTTAAAGAACCCAAAAACAAAAATATTTTTATTCAAATTTTTCTCAATTACAAATTTCTCTCACCTTGTTTCTCTCAATTTTTTCTTTACAAAATATTGACTATGCCTCTTCTTTTATATGCAAAACAGTTCAAATTCAACTCACTCCTATTCTTAATCTAATACTTAGATTATTAAAAAAAAAGATAAGAAACTCCTCAACTAATCCTAATTATAATTATGACTCTAAAACTAAATTTTAGAAATCCAAAAATCATAAACCAACTCAAATTTTGACTTTCCTATTTTCTCGAAGATCTGAATTGCAATTTCTAACAATAACACCCCTCAAATCACAGAGCCTTACAGTTGGATTGCAACATTGTGCAATTTCAAAATTAATTGTCTTTATAATATATTGACATCAATTTAGACTTTTCTCCCACTACATCTTACATCTCAATAACATATTTAAAGAGGAAAATGAACTTTCATTGGATGACTAGTCCATTAATCTTAGCATGAGATCTAGGACTCTTTTTCCTTAAAAAAAGGGCAAAAAAAAAAAAAACCCTAACAACTCTAGAAAACAACCAATACCAAAATTCCACAAGCTAGAAAACAAATATGAAGATTGACATCTTGTGTTTTTATAGCTTTTTGGCACTTTACTTCTCAACAATTCATGCTCCCTCTCTATTCCAACCTCTTAATTATTTAGATTATTGTCATAATCACATTCCTAATGTTTTTGTCTTGGTCCCAATTAGCACAATCTAGGCATGATTCCTCTCCACATCACATAATTCTTTTTCATAGTTTACTTGAATTCAACATCCATGATAGCAATTAAAGGATGAGTTGTTTAGAGAATGAGTATTTAATTAAAGGGATAGGGGAAAAAAATTAATGGAAGACTTATTCTCGCCAAAATACAGGACCATCGCTAGAAGTTTTACCACTATGTTATAATGGTACTCCCTGAAAATTTGACTTCAAGATATGCTCACACCTATAAGCTAACACTTAAAGCAAGAGGATAATTCATGAAGTGTATATTAGGTGAATGTTCTAAAAGGTTAAACATAACAAAACAAATTACATGAGGTTCTTATCTTCACATTCATTTCCTATATTTCTTCTAAATTATTTCTATGACCATAATTTTTTTTGCTACTAAACATTGTAGATTGCCAATGAGGCATTGAGACCACGTTCAGTGGTAAAAATGGAATGTGTTTTGTGTCATAGGAAGACTAAAATTCAAGACAAAGCTACAGTGGTTGTTTTCCAGAAGAAAAGAGGAAGAAGACGAAGAAAGGAAAGAAGTAAACAAAGAGAAACAATTCATTGTGAATAATTATGAACAGAGAAGCTATTCTACATTTTATTTTTCATTTCTTTTGGTGAATTAATTTTTATATTCAACAGTTGATTTTTGCCAGTTGTATGCTCTCTACCTCATTTAGCAAAGACAAAAATGAGAGAGAAAATTGGGTTAAATTTGCAAACACCCCAACCCCCACTAGCCCCCCATGGGTTCCTAAGTCCCAAAGCCACTGATTGCATTCCTCATCATTCAGAACTCCAATAGAGAGGGCACAATGTGAGAGAGAGAGAGAGGAGAGAGAGAGAGAGAGAGAGTGCTAGAGTCTCAGCAGCCGAAAGCAAAAGCTGAAATTTTTATTTTAAATTTTCAAATGTTTTATCTATATCTATCCATTACTATTGATTTTTTGTTGATTTGGACTTTGTGGGTGCCCAATCAGTGGAGTAGTGCTTTTGAATTTTCTAGTGTCTTGTAGGGTTTGAGCAGGGTAACATGCCCATTCGATTCTAGGCCGGCATCAATCCCAAAATTTTAACTTACTTTCTTGTATTATTTTAAAAAAAAAAGGCTTTGTTATATTTACATCATGTCAAATCTTTTGTATTCCTATACTTACTCTCTAAATCATCATAATTACTCAATTAACTTACCCCACCCCTCAAATTCTTTAAAAACGACTAGATATTCCCTCACCGTCAGCCGATGTTAGTTCTTTAACAGTTTAGAAATAAAATTACCAAATTACCTATGCCGCCTCTCTCCCCCCTCTCCCCTCCCGCCTCCTCTCCTACCGCTCCCTCCCTCCCCTGTCCCTCCCCCCCTCCAGTCTCCTCTTCCCTGTCGCCCCTCTCTAGCCAACAAGGGTGATCTCGATAAGTGGGATCTGGATGAGCGATCAAGGGGGTGGCCTCGATGAGTGACTAGTTGGGGATGTGGCTCTTGACGCGGGTGTAGAGGCGCAGGGGGCTCGCCTAGTGTTCGATGGAATGCCCAAATCTCGCGGAGGTTGGAGGAGCTACGAGCAGCAGGGATCGCGAGGGGCCTTGGAGCGAGTGAGGTTGAAGAGGTGGTGTTTCTGACAGTAAGACTTGCAGGGGAGGTGAGGGAGGTGGCACTGTCAGTGTGTGCCGTTACGGGCGCACCAGTGATCGTCGGCGGGGCAGGCTAGAAGAGAAGACGAATTGCAAGGGTAATTTTGAGATTTCACAAAAAATTTATAGAAATGCTGAAGATGGGAGAAATTTTAGAAATATGAAGAAATTTTGGGAGGATAATTGAGCAATTATGATGATTTAGAAGGTGAATATAAAAATATAAAAGATTTGAAGGATAAATATAAGAAATGTCTAAAGGTCATTCTCAACGTGGTCATCTAGGTTGGCCAATCATAAGGGTCTAGGTTGGGTCAAGGGAGATTGGATTTGATTATGAAAGAACCCAACCTAACTCGGTTCTGGCTTCAAGGCCCGGCAAGTCTCGAGACTTGGCTACATATATCATTAATAACGTATCAGATACCTCAAAACCCTATAAAAGAGCCAAAATAGAATACAATGAATTGAATAAGTTCCACTTAATCAATGTTGAGTACCTAGGATACTTTGGATCATGTTTCAATAGGTTGACCCCTAGAATGCAGAAAGCTAGGTGTCCCCTCTTGCTAGTCATGAACATCTTTTCCAAAAGATACAAATCTATACTCATAGGCCCCAATTTTGAATTCAAACCTACTATATGATCTCATTTGATGGGAGTCAGAACAAACATCCATTCAATCCACTTGCAAATCTTTTTCAATCAAAGGTTGCATCATCATATTCCCTAGAAACATAAAATATGGGGAGGTTTTTGGTTGTTTGGTTTTGGTTGGGAGGGGGGGGGGGGGGGGGGGGTGGGTGGGGGGGGGGGGGGGTTTGGTTTGATTGACAATTCAAACCAAAGAAATAAAGCAAATCTTATCAAGGATATGGTTCTAAAGAGAGAGAGAAATTCACAATTCTCATAGAGATGCATAGAGCAAAAGGATATATGAGAACAAAGACAGAAAAAGTGGTGCATGACTTTATAGGGATGAAAATATTCAAGTGTCGCATTCTCACATAAATTGTATAGAGCAAAAAGTACTGCCCTTGTTTGTGCAACAATCTGCACTATTGATCACAAACTACACAGAAGAGATTTATTAGCATAAGATATTATTCTGTATTTGCCTCCAAAGTACCGCGGTGGGGATGTAGATGGCAACCAATAGAGCAGACGATTCATTGCCTCAAGCATTCAACGATATAGGACGCATAAAGATCCCTGCAGGAAATTGTTGCATCAAATTAAGATTGTCGATTGAGAATCTAGAAGCAATTTAGATCAGTGAAGCAAGAAAAACTAAAAGTTTACATTGAGTATTGTATCGCTTTGATGGCATCTTCTGCGGGGAGAAAGTCGTCAACAGCAACTTCTTTGTTTTCGTTCTTCTTATCTAAAGTTCAGAGAGTTGAGGATGAGTTTAGAAACTACAAATATGAATAAGGCAATCCAACAGGAGCTTGGCTGCCATGAGAGACTAGTTCACAGCAGAGAAAAGTCCCCATAGGATGGAGCAAGATTAATATAGTATATTTATGTAAAGGATACAATCTTCAAAGAAACGGCGAATCTCTTGTAGGCGATGAGGAGGAAGCTCCTTGATGTCTGTGTAGTGACAGTACTCGGGGTCATCAGCACAGACGCATATTATTTTGTCATCCCTCTCACCCTGGGAGACATTGTTTCAGAAATAAGAACTCAGGCTCTTAAATGGTTGCTGGCAAAAGTTAAAGCCTACAGAGACTTATATTTGAAGAAATTAGAATGGATTAGTCTTCTATGAGAAACTTTCAAGATTTTAAGTTGGTTTGAAGGACAGTTTGGTTTGAAAATTTTCTTAAAAACAAGAACAAGTTATCTTTTGATTCTCTTGAACATATAAATAGAGCTCTTACCTGATCAATCATTGGCATCAGCCCAATCGCACGAGCACGTAGAACGGAACCAGTCAGCACAGGCTCCTGCACAAGGATAGGAAAGTACATAATACATCTTCAAAAAGCACGAGCTTTAGTAAACATCTTCTTATGGATATCTTGCTATAATGTAAAAGAGATATACCTGCATTAAGACGACAACATCAATGGGATCACTGTCTTCACATATAGTCCGTGGGATGAAGCCATAGTTGTGCGGATACACAATGGAGGAGTAAAGAACACGATTCACCTGATTTATACACAGTTGAAACATTCAGGTAAACATTGTTCTCTTCATGATACTCATTTCTATTACAATTATTGTGATAAGAGAATTAGTATTATCTGATGAATGAAAGGTTGTATCATATTCAGATGCCCGCTGGATTGGAAATATGGGCAGGCATATTTCATTCATAGGTAAGTAACCTGTGATAAAACTGGCCTTATACATATATAGACGAAATCCTCCAAACTTTTCATGAGAGTTCGTAACAAGTTTAATACAAGATGATTAATTGATTTTGCCTTGTCGTGCTGCTGCAGATAAAGACAAGTCGCTGTATGAGGTTTTAGCAATGCCAGCAAGTTACTATATGAGTGACGTGAGCGGTAAGGAGAAGACCAAATGTATTAGTTAGTAAGCCTGATCCTAGTGACTATCACTCTTAGGATTCATTGACTTCTTTAATTGGATATTTCAATGAACTACATCATATGGTATGGAACTATTTTTGTACTTCTTACAGTATTACCAGCACAACACATCCCAACTAATTATTGCAGATTTTTGAAATTTGTATTTTGCTTTTCCTCGTATGAAAGTGCATTTTACTTCTCCATATACTGCGAATCTCAATGGCCGTGTCATGTGTCATATTGATACAGTCAAACACACCACTCTTGTAACCCTATATACCTATATATTCCTCTCTTTACCACACATTACATATGATCATTGTAGTGTTTATTCTCCATTGTCCAGGCTGGGCGATTCAGAAATGAGCCACAGTTGGAAAGTGAGTCAAAAAATAACCCCCTTTGTTCATTTACTGAAATAAATGGAAACAAAAAGAACTTAGGACATATTTTCGACTTTCGAGGTATATTGTTCTTCGTCCTGGCCATTATTTTTTTATTTGTTTACTTTTTTGTTTCTCTCTTTTCCCAACTTAGATGTATTTAAAAATAAAGTGAAATTACAAATCATGTTTTCCTCTCGTGTTATGGCCTTTTCCTATCAAGTGATATATCACTCTCTAGGCAACCTAAACTAGCCTTGGTCCTATCCTGTTCGATCACTCGTTCTAGGCAACCAAACACCATCATCTCATCATAGTTTCCATTCACTGCTCCAACTGAAATCCTTGACTAATCTCCACCTTGCTACTACCTGACACATTCACTATAGTAGATCCATACAAAGTCTCCAATCTCTCACTATTCCCACACATTCACCATAAGTAGTAAAGGGACTGTTTGTTTTGTTGCATCCTCTGATGCAATGTAATCACATATGCACACATTTTTTTTTTGCAGGTAAGTGTTTTCAAATTGCAATTTTTTTAGATTTGTTTGTTTTGTGCAAATGTGAATGTAACAAAAGTGTTGTCTCAAAATTTCTTTTTTCCTTTTTTTCTTTTCATTTTTTCCCTGTTCAAAATTTTGGATTTCTCTAACATATTCCACCAGTGTTGGTTTACTGGGACCATGCTTGCAAGAACCTTGCATTTCAACTTGCACCCAGTTCATTGCATGTGAAATGCAAAAGGAGCTCGCTAGATGCCTTTTGGTTCGATAGATGCAGATTAAAATTGGTTTTGCATGCTAACACACAATTTTTGTTTTGCTGATTCCTACAAAAACAAATTCTGCGAAATAAATTGCCTCTTCATTAATAACACTAGAAGTAGATATTGACTTCATTAAAGGAATATGAACTGTTTAAATAAGCTAACATGATACATGATAAACATAAGATGTGACTTTTAATGAAATTACATGAGCATTTAACTTTAGCCAAAGATTTAAAAAAAAAAAAAGAATGCCAAAATCCAATAGCACGCTCATGAACTTCCCTGCACACTGGCATGCGCACACTCACGGTACAGCCAAGACATTAAGCAGTCTGCTCCAACAGAATTTAGGAAGGCAAATACACTTAAGCTGATCTTACCATTAGAGTAATGATTTAATGATTTCATTAATGACAATGACCAAAATGCCATGGGTATCGAGATATAAATATCAATCACAGGCATTTAAGTCAGCTCAAATGTAGAAGAAAACTGCTAATATCTGATTTAAGCATTGCAATGGAAACTATATAACTGCATGCATACATGAACATAGTGTTCTAACCTTGATAAGACCACTTGGCTTGTCCAGTTCATACTTCACCTTGCTACCCTTGCTGATTTCAATAACCTGCAGCAATCAATAACTTGAGACAAAACATCAAGCATGTGGTTATGGGTGAAGTACTATCAGGTCACCTAAGTTTGTGCAGCTAACAATACATAACCAAGCAGCTTAATAATCACAGTTTAAATATGCAAACTCTTTTTTTCATTATTATTATTGAAAGATTGTAGGTCCATTCAGAAATAAGAAAGTCAACTTGGGTTTTAAGAAAACAATGGGATGTGAATTCGCTCTTCTATTTGGTGGTTTTAAAGGTTCATTCCTTGAGGGTTCCTACTGATACAAATAAAAAAGAAGGGAGAAGGGAGTAAACTTTCTCCCTCATCCAACAGGATACACAGGTGCATTGGTAGTTACATAAAATATAGGCAAATTATACAAAGCTCCCTCCCTCTCTCAATCTGAGTGGTTAGTTTATCTCTAGATGACCGTAAATTTGCAATATTCTTACTGATAGTATTAGGCCATGAATCAAAAGCTTGCTTAGTTACGTTTTAAATCCATACAAACTTTCCAAAGTTAGAATCATGTGGAGGAAACCTCACACTCATAAAAGAAACAGCTAGGATTACTTACTAGAACAAAAATGCTAAGAAATATTTTAGATGATTGGTTTCACAAAGAATTCTTGTTTCCCGCAGATATAAGTAGAGGAAACTTCTTCAAAAAAATACAAAAAAAAATGTTCAAGAAAGGAAAGGAAATATAAGAAAGTGCAAAACTATCTAAAGCAACATTAAAGCAAACAAACCCACAGAAAGGATTTCCCTCAAAAAGGGGAAGGGGGGGAACCCCACAGCAAGGATGCCAAGTTTAGTGCTAGCTTAATATAGAGCTACTTATGCATGACTAATAATTTTACAAAAAATCTTGGTTCATTTAGAAACTTGCGAAAGATCCAAAAAGAAGAAAAAAAAAGTAATGAAGAAACTTACACAGTTGAAGACCGCTGGTGCCCCGGCCCTATATTGAAGAAGAACTTAGGATTAGCAAACCCTTTCCAATTACTTGTGAACCCAAAACATGGAGCAAGAAAACAATGTACAACATATATAAACTTGCATCTAATTATAATTTTTAGTGACTGTCGACTTTAAAAAGATAAAAAACAAGCTTAAATGGAAGAGTAAAATAAGAAAGATCTTTGAATCAACTTTCAAATTATATATATCTGTTCAAAAAACTTTCAAATTATACCTATTTCTAGATCATGCCAAGGATGAGCGGCGACTGACTTCTGCGACATGGAAGAAAGGATTCGCTCATTGAGAGCAACATGAGGAAAACTTGAACCAGACATGTTGAGCTGCACAAATCAAAACTTGACAGTTAGAATATATTTGAGAAATGATGCAATAATAATAGCAAACTCATTCTATTGCAAGGACAATTTTCTATTTTTCAATAGTATGATAAGACATATTCAATGGTAGAACTTGATTAGCTCAGACGTCCAAATGTTTTGCTTGCCATTTTCATTATTAATCACCCATCAACACTTGGCTTTCATAGCAGCAGACAAGGAAAAAAAGGTGCCAAAATTTTTTAAAAAGTATAATTAAGGGACAATTGGGGAACAAAACATTTGAACTTGCTGAGATATATTCTGTCAAATTTGACAGACTTTTTTTTTTAATCTTTTCTTGGAGAGAGGGATCAGAGAAATGTTATTAAAAACCATATATGCATGCTTGGTACTACCAAACATATAATACGCTATAGATCTTTTCCAATTTGTCAATATGTGGTAACATTTCTAATAGACATAAGGTGAAAAGCACGAAAAAAATTACAAAAGTGAATTTTAGGCCCATAACTACCGGTTGCATCAAAAGATGTCTACTAGCACTATTTGCAGGAATAGTACATGATATGATAAGATTTTTAAAAAAATAATAGAACTTTGAAAGAAAAGAACAAAGGGCGCAGACTGATAAAAGCCCAAAATACATTTCATAGACACACCATTGCAGAAGTTAATTGATGAACTAGGCTCCATGTTGCTATACTGTTAATAGAACAACAGTCTATTGCATAAAATGAAATTAAGTACATAGAACACAACCTAATCAATAAATGGAAATGAGGATGGAAGTAGATACCATGAGATATCACACACGATTGCCCTTATCAGTTTTTAATCTACTAAATCAGATTGTAAATAAATCAATCGAAAATACACGATAGAATTAAATATGTGTGGATGAAGCAGAGAAATGTTTTCACGGTACTATGTTAACTTGTAATCATGTTGAGCTTATCCTCGTCAGTGACTAGTGTTATGATTCGCTACATACGGAACATGTTATAAGTGAAAACTATAACCACTCCCACAAATTTTGGATGTAATGCTTTTATTGGCATTGGCTGTTTAGTAGGACAACAGTGATGGCAACTTTAGCAATTTACGCATCTAGAATCAAAAGGAAAATTCAATAAGAAGATACTTCTAACCAGCATCTCATTAAAGGCATTATGAAATGTTATGAAGTTTGAAGCTTAAATAAGCAAGATCAGAATGTTGGTATGGTTATTGCTAGATAAGCCACAAAATACAAAAGCTTATTGAAATGAGTTGTAGGCATAAATCAATCAATGTTAAAACTTTCAATCACGCCAGGCTTCCAGTCATGCGGAACTCTAGTAGAAAATAATAATAATCACTTTACATGTAAGCTTAAGCTCATGATTTGCAAGGCCAAAAATGTCAGATAATCCAAACAGATATTTGGTACAAATAGAAGTAGAGAATGTATACGTAAGTCAAAAAATCTACAATAGGAAGAATTGGCCTTTCGTTCTACTGTAGGGTCAATGAGGGATGAGACAAGGGCTTGAGATAACACACACGTATGTCGTAGAAAAATGAAATTCAACAAAATTTAACTCGCAAAGCAGTTTGTCTAACAAAAAGCCCAACAATTATATAGATAGCATATATCACTCCAATTGTGAGATAATGGAAGTTATACATCTTTCTGGTGTCAACGAGGCGAATGCCAAGCCCATAACTGCACTGATTAAACAAAAAATTCAGTATGGGTCAACTGTATGTCACCAAAAAGATAACTTCCACTTTTTCAGAACATCAAAATCCATTGTTCCGGTAGCTAAGAACTCTCTAGATCATGGGGAAAAAATGATTAAATCCCATTACAAAGATTAGAAGAAGAATTCAAGATACCTATCAATTCTCATCGCAAAAAACTAAGGGGAAAAAAGAAATTGCAAGCGAAACTAAAACAACACGGTACTGAGATTTCCGGTGATCACCCAGTAAATTAACCTAACGGGTACTATCAAAATCTCAACTTTATCAAACTTTCTTCTAAAAAAAAGAAAAAAGAAAAACATAAAATTGTGAAATTAAGAGAGAACTTACAGCGAGAAGAAGAGAAGAAGACACAGAGACGCCTCGGTTGGTGAGTTGCGAGCTTTTTGTTTTTGCCGGGCGTCTTGCATTCCAAGGCTATCTCCGCCTACTGTCCGTCCGATTTGACAAGGGCACAAATCGACGGCTGCTGTTGGTCCACGTGTGCTCACCAAGAACAAGCATAATAAGAGCATATGCTAGGCCTCTTCTTTTTTTTTTTTAATGTTTTTTTTGCTTTTTGATTGAAGAGATAAGAGGGCATTTATTCTTTTTTTATAATTTTATTATTTATGTTTTACTTTTTGAATTATTAAGCCAGAAACTCATTTAAAGTGCGTGATTTGGTTGGCAATGGGACCCGACAACTCGATCCTTGAGTTGGATCCGATATCTTATTGGGTTATGGATCATTTCAATTCAATTCATTGTAGGATCCATATGAATGCTTGGAGATCCAAATCTAATTTCGAATAAATAGTAGTATAGTTTTAATGTATTCGGTTAAATTTACATTTTTTTCCCTACTTTAAATAATTTATAAATATTATTTGGTTATGTGGGATCTTTTCGAAAAGTTGAAAACAATATATTTATTTTTGTGTGCGAAGAAAAATAATTTGGCCCTCAAAGTCCTTCAAAATTCTTAAAACAGAGGCGACATGCTAAAGCCATTAATCAACCAACACACTTATTTTAAAGAATTTGCAAAAAACTACACCTTATTCTTCCAAAAAAATCACTTGGTAACAAAAATCAAACAGAAAAAAGACAATTAGTTTTTTGGCAAACAAATGCATCAATGCATTAAAAAATAAATAAAATTTTCCAAAGTTGGAGTTAATTATTCCCCAAGTTACTACTACTTTTTGCCTTCAAAATTGTCCCCTTTGAAAAAAAACATTACAAACCACGCGCTTTTTCTTTTTGACCCTCAAAGTCCTTCAAAATTCCAATTTGGCCCTCATCTCTCTTCTCTTCTCTCCTCTCTTCAGATAAAAAAAGAAAGACCCAAATCCAAACCCAAACCCGAACAATACTCTGGTCCTCGATCTGCTGCATTGCTTCAGACCCATCGCCGCGATCGAAAACCCTAACCTCTCATCGACTCAATTTCTAGGGATTGCTGCTGTCGATTCGCGAATTGGTAGGGTTTTCCACTTCGATCTAATCCTTCTATTTTTGAAATTTTATCTTGTCTTACCTCAGATCTGGTCTATTTCCCAGTTTCGATGCAATTGAAACCCTAATCTGAGGTTTTTCTCCAGGCTTCCCTCATCAAAACCCTTGCTTTCGATGGAACCGGGCTCGATCGACGGCGCAGCCGCCTCGGTCCCGCTGGCCAAGTGGAGGAGCGACGTCTCCCGCGGTTTTCAGTACTACTTGGACCGGGCAACGCCCCATACCGTCGGCCGGTGGCTCGGAACCCTAGCGGTCGCGGCGATCTACGTGCTGAGGGTTTACTTCGTGCAGGGGTTTTACATCGTTTCGTATGGATTGGGGATTTACGTGCTGAATCTCTTGATTGGGTTCCTGTCGCCGATGGTGGATCCCGAGCTGGAGGCTCTTGATGGTGCGTCGCTTCCGACGAGGGGCTCTGATGAGTTCAAGCCTTTCATTCGCCGGCTTCCCGAGTTCAAATTCTGGTAATTTCTTGGTTTTCTTGCTGTGCATTGTGGTTCAATATGATTTGTCGATCTTAACAGTTTATTTGGAATCTTGCTTTTGAATGAAATTGAAGTAATATTTAGTATGCTAATGTCTAATTCAATGAATATTTTGAAGCTGTAACCTTTTATGAATTTTTTATGTGTGTGCTTTCTTTGTGATAATCTTTTCTGCATTTATCTTACTACTAGGATAAATCTAGTCTAACTAAAAAAAAAAAAAAAATCTCACTGTCAGAATTTTAATCCTTTAGTTTTTTGAAGGAATAGCAGGAACAGTTTTAAGAACTGGGAAATTAACTGGGTGACATGACAGGTATAGTGGTTGGTGTTGGTGTTGGCTTTGGCTTGTACATATTATATGTATCTATGATAGTTTGTCTATATAAATGCCAATTCAATACCAACTACTTAAAGTTATATTTAATCTCAACTAGGTGACACTTTTGGTTTACATCGAGCATCGAGTCACTACTGAGGATACTGAGGCTAAGTCTTTCTTATCTGGAAAGAGCACTTTCCAATGGTAGTTCACTGTTTCTTGTTCATCTATCTTTAATTTCAACTCTTTGGTTTATAGTTTATGTTACTCCTGCCGAGTGCCAAGACAGACTTTTGGGAATTATCAAACATTTTCAAGCGGAAATCCCATATGTCATATAATATGTATCATTTCACCCCTTGTTGACCCTTCTGTTTTTCATCCATATTACAGTTATTATTCACTCACTACGTTTTTCATCCGAATCCTAATTGTAGTAGTCACAATTAACCCAGGCTTTGTGAATCTTACTATCTTATTATCACCAAATGATCTATAGTTAAGTAAGAGACACATTATCATGAAAGGTTACTGTATGTGTGGTCCGTTTGTTTCGCTATAACTGGATCTGCAACTGCAATGTCAGTTGCACAAAGGGCTATTGCATTTGTTTGTTCTGCTGCATGTTTTGCTGCAATTGCTCCAGTTGCAACAAAGGCTTAGTTGCTTTTCGGATCTTGTTGCAAGTTCAACGATGGATCAAATCACCTATCAGTGCTAATCAATGGTTGTAAAAGGTGAATTTTGAACTTTTCAAGGGAATTTCAAGTAAAAGGTGGAGGACAATTTATTGTCCTCTTACAACTGCAATGAAACAAACAATACAAATGCAACTCTTACCGTTGCAAGTGTGGTTGCATGCTATCCTACTTGTAGTTGCAATCCCACTTGTTATGAGTGAAATAGCTCAGAAGTCGTTGAAAAGAAGTTTTGATTTGCAATTCTTGACTAATAGCTTATACGTTAACATGCAAGTGGGATTGCATGTTAGCCTGCTTACAGTTGACATCCCACTTGCAATGAAAAATAGTTCATAAGTTGTTGGAAAGAAGTTTCAAATTGCAATTCTTAACTTACTACTCGCAGTTGAGATTCCTTGCAATGAGTAAAATAGCTCATAAGTTGTGGGAAAGAAGATTAAAATTGCAGTTCTTGATTAATAGCTCACAAGTAAACATGCAAGTGTGTTTGCCTGCTGTCCTACTTAATACTTATAGTTGAAATCCCACTTGCAATGAATGAATTGCTTTTGGGTCTCCACGATGAAAAGAAGTTTCAAATTGCAATTTTTAACTAATAGTTTTTAGGTCTTCATAAACTTAGTAATCTTTGTGTTGCATAATTTCACTGCCCTCACCTTGAGGTTTAGTTTGTTTAGGAAACCTTGTTCAAGTCAAATAATTTTCTTTTTCTTTCTCAGTAGTTACATTTTTGTTTTGAATATGAGAGTGTTGTCTTCATTATGTAGAATACTTGATTGAAACAAAAAAACCAAGTCCGAAAAAGAGAAGAAAAAACATCATGTCGGACAAGTCATAGAGCGTATGAGTATATTGTCTTCATTGTGTACCATAATTGTTTATAGGGTACATTCCAATCAAGTCTTTCTCCAGTCATCTCTCTTTGTAGTGATTTATGCCTCATTTGGCAACAAGAACTAAACTTTCTAACTCTTCCAATCACAAAAAATTGGCAAGAGATAGAAGAAAGCAGTGTTCTAAATGGCGGCCACAGCGGCTACATCGGCCGGAAAAATTTATCGGGAATGGGGATATATCGGGGACATATCGGGGATATTTTCAAAATTCGGATGTCAAAATCGGACAGTAAATATACATATCTTCTTGTCTTAAATTGCATCTCAATAAGACAATATATTCATAAATTATATAAAGCTACATAAAACATCATACTTATATATTTAACATATACTTGACTCGATAACTTGCATTAAGCTTATAAATGCATAATCACTATCCAAGTGTAGAATCTTCACAAATGTCATATTGCCACATCGCTCGAATTATCCAAATACCTAACATACAAATTGAGTGTAAAACGCTATATCGGGTCCAAAATCGGCAAAATTGCGGCCGATATATCGGGTCCATGCCGATTTATCGGCAATTTTGGGTGAAAATCGCTATATCGGTTTGGATGTGCCAATCATTGCGGCTAGGTGCCGTAAACGCAATATCGGCGCAATATCGGGGTTATATCGGGGATATTTAAAACATTGGAAGAAAGGGTAATTTGGGCATTTTGAAAAATGGGGCAATGATCAGCTTAATGATTAGCTTTTCCGTTCTTATCCCTAGAGTTAGTAGGTGTTAGGAGAACTTCTTCCTAGCTGGTGTTGTGAACAACTTCATCTCCCCTTCAAAAAGCATAACTCTAATCCGTTACACCTCTAGTCAAACAAGCCATAACCCCTTGACCTCTTTCAAATAATCATTAGAAGTAATCATTTCTTAAATCTACTGTTAACTCCTCTTTGAAAAATTCATAAGCCAAACTCAACATCAATAAGCCAAACAAGACCTTAAGGTATTTTTCCTGATTTTATTTAAGTGGATTGCTACTTTCAATACATTATCCATATCTCTTATTCTTGCACGCACCAGTTAGCTTCTTTATCACTCACATTTGTATCATTGTTGGTAACATTTTCATTGTATTTGCATTTTTCCTCCCATTTGAGGTTTTCAATAATATTTACTTGACCACTTCTAACCTTTCCTTTTTTTTACTCTAAAAAAAAAAAACCCTTTCCTTTTCCAATTTCCAACCATTTTTTTCTTCTCATGGCACAGAGCCATAATAATCTATCTCAAAGTTATGTTTGTACACTGGATAAATGGAATGCAGTCTCCCTTTAGGGATATAACTGTTTTGTTCAATGTCAGCCCTAGGACAATTTCTACATTCATGGGGATTAATATATAGCATTTTAAGGATTCGGACTCGTATATTTAGTTCCTCTGTACCTTTATTATCTCCATTTTATTTGATGTGTTAGTCTTTATATAGTTTGGAATTTATGCTAGACTTGAAACATGATTAACTCTAGTGCATGATGTTCTAAAAATTTAGTGTGTATTAGTGTATTTTTGTTTCTTTCCTTTAAGATTCTACTTATTATTATCAGGGCTTAATCTGGCCTTTTGAGATACTTCTTTCCCATGTTATAATTTATTAGCTTTAATAGATCAATTACTTGCTATACGGCTTTGTTTATTAGTTAAATTATTGTGAACATTCAAAGACTCCTTTGCTCTCCTCTTTCACTGAGACTGCTTGTTTTGAAAGAGATTTACTAAAATGTTGCATTTTGCCAAAAAAAAAAAAAAATTTGAGGCTTGTGAACTTGGTTAGAGCAGTTTCGAGCAACATAAGCAGCGATTAAACACATGGTAAAGCGAATCATGCATGCCTAACTGTGCCTTTCATGCTTTGTGGTTCATACTTCATACTGTTGACTGTAGTATGATTTTATAGAACATCCTTTTTGTATACTGCAGACTGGTTATATTATATGCATCTTATTTCCAAAATATGGAAGTAAATACAGAAGTATATGATATAATTTTGATATCTCGAATAGATATTTTCAGGCCATTTTATTACTATCAGATGATTGGTAGCATGCTCTTCTTTTTACTGGCATGCTCTTCTTTTTACTGTGTGCTATGTTTATGGTTTTGGGGTGTTGTTTGTGTGAATATATACAATTGCACATGATCCATTGAGCTTTTGATCATTAAATGTGTTGTGTGAGCTCTTACTTGGAGCATTATTGGATATTTACATGCAATAGAGATCCAGCTGTATCTGGTTGAGATTTATACAAGCTGGTAATTGGGTTTAGATCCCAGATTAGTATATAACTGCTTAGTTGGTTGAATATCACCACCACCAGGTCTTTCTCATAAATAATGGTGTCTAATATGGAGCTGGCTCTATGTTGAGAAGGTTTCATGCAAGGTTTTGATCTCATTTGGCCAGCAAACTTATGTCGATTTCCTATGATTTGCTACCCAATTCTGGCAGGGCAACTATAAACAAGAAAGGGGACTATCACAAAGCTTGTATATCCAAATGTGAAGATTTTAGTGCTTCCTACAGGCGATCATGTTCATCTTTGAAGTAAATTATAAACTAAAGCAGGCTGCAGAATATAAGCTGGTAAAAATTTGCCTGATCACATTGTTTATGCACATGTAATAGCCTTATAGGGACATATGTTAATTGAACTTGATTGTTCCAGGATGAAACTAATATTGGTTGTGATCATGCTCCCAGACCTCATTAATCCCATCAAAACAGATGTTAATGGAGTGCATCTTGGTTTCATCCACCAATTATTTCTAATATTTGTTAAGGAGAACTTCTGATTTTATAAGATGTTTTACTATGTTCATGTCTTTTAGTGTTTCATCAGAACTTGGGAGCGTTAGACATGATCATCTGAATGTGGAAGTCATCAAGATATGCTTTGTTTGCTACACACACACACACACACACACACACACACACACACACACATCTTTGGAGATCAATATTGTTATAGAAGAGTTCACTTATTGAACCAATAATTCTAAGCTTATTTCTAAGGTTCTCGTGGTTATGTGGTTTTGATATCCGGACCATGTATAAGAGATGGTGGATGTGAGCTTGTAACTTTTACATTGTAGGAGATGATCAATTTTTGAATTTAATACTGAGACTTCTTCCAAAGTCTTCTTTCTCATGTAAGCTAAGGTTGTTTTTGTGATTTTTAACTTTTCATAAGTGGTAATAGGCATTCTCATTTTTATATATAAATAAATCCTTATCAAGAATTGAAATGTTTGCTCTTGAGGCATAACTCAGATGGTAAAAGGTTGAGAGGTGGTGGTAAATCCTAAGCTAAAATCTACATTATGGACTATGTTAAAAGCAAGGGTGAGCAGCGGCTAGTTAAGTGCGCCTGTCAAAGTTTTTGTAACCACATTACATTGAATTTGTTACAATAACTGAATGGCACCAATTTTGGTTCAGTTTCTGTTTCGATTGTCGATTATGATGAGAGAACAGAAATAATGAGATTGATGAAAGAATTTAGAAAAACAATCTCTCTAATTTTGTCAAAAGAATTGTACTTCACATGATAAAAAATTAAAATCTAGAATTTATACAAGTAATATAGTATAACCTAAAACTTATGTGATTTTTTTTCTTCGAGAGACCCATGTTCCATCCATGCCAAGTCCATCAAGATCAACTTGATCCTCCAGCGTGACGAGCTTCACGACGATGATGGGCAACAACAGGCGTCACGATGACCTTGTAACGACGAGCTCACGCTGACCACGGAGGGAAGGTATCAGACTTCACGACAACGAACCTCAAGTTGGGTTTTAGGATTTTGGACCTTTGGTATTGGGAGCAAAAGCAGAGAGGGGAAGAGATTGAAGGAGGAAAAGGATGAGTGATGGTTGTTTTTCATTTTTCTTTTGGTTAAAGAAACAAGAGAGAACTTAGAGAAGTTCTCTTTGAATTTTCTCAGTTCTCTCTCTTCAATCTCTCTTGATCTGAGGGAGTCACAAGAGGGGGAGCTAGGGAGTCCATGCGGCCTCAGGCTTGTATAAAAGAAACAAATGGGTGCTCCACTTGTAAATACCCCTTTTTGTAATTTGTTTTTTTGATTGGTTTGAGGAGCTGATTTTTTTTTGGGGGGGCAAAATTAGGAACTGAACTGTTCCGAATTGTTTCTAAAACCGAACGTAACTGATTAAATTAATTCTCTTTGGTCTTTTTTCTCGGTTTTGCTGGAAAAAGCTAAACCCTAGTTAAAAGATTATTATGAGCCAAAAAGAGTTATCTAAAGATGCTAACATGATAAATTTTGTATATGAATAATTCAAATTACAAGACCAAATGATTATAAAACTATGCATAGTTTGATTTGCAAAGTATGCGAAGCATCGTACATCACATAAATTGCTCTGCCTAAAGTAAGGACAGGAAATACTACATGACAATATGACACTATGGTAATTCTCCTCAATTCTTGTAGATAAGTAGACCATATCAAGAATCCAGTTAGTTGTTACTATATGTATTCAACCTCAACATCGGAGTCTGCAGGCAGGACAATGGTCACTTAGGGCAAACCCCACTAGCTAACGCCTGATATGTTGTTACCCTGCAAAAACATTTGTCAGTGACGTGATCTTAATTGTGCCAATATCCAATTCAATTGAGAATAAATACATTTACTTTCCCCATCATCCGTTGTATTCACTATATTTTACATAATGAACCATGCTCAATATTTCATCTGAGTAGCAAGATAAGCTATTGAAGCCCTGAAGAATATGTTGAGAAAATTTATCATCTTAATCCATTCTTTCTCATAGAACTAATGGGATAAACACAAGTGACATGAATATTGCGCTAATAATGTAGAAAATAAATACTTCTAGAGTATATGCCAAACAGGAAAAGAACATGTGCAGAGCCAATGAATTCGAAAATTGTTTGTGAATAGAGGAAGCCATTAGCAGTAGGGAGAGTTTAAGGGCTTCTCTCAACTAACAAGTCTTAGTGGAAAATGCTCTTCATTGCGCTAATAATGTAGAAAATAAATACTTTTAGAGTATACGCCAAATGGGAAAAGAACAAGTGCAGAGCCAATGAATTCGAAAACTCTTTGTGAATAGAGGAAGCCATTAGCAGTAGGGAAAGTCCAAGGGCTTCTCTCAACTAACAAGTCTTGGTGGAAAATGCTCTTCACAAACGTGGCACCATGTCACAACGAAGGAAACTATGGTTCTAAGAAATGCAAATATAACAAGTTTCATGGTAAGTGATTTAGTTATTAGATCAGTTCATTTCACCAAAATGGTCACACATATCAATTGAATGCATGTTGTCTAATACACAAAAAAAGATTCAAATCTTGCTAATCAAGACAAGATTCCTAATGTAAACACGAACTTTATAGATGTTAAATAAGATAGCATATCATATTAAACTAAATGAATGGTGACTAAAATAGAAAGATTCACTTCATGTTAAGAAACATTGCCCTTCATATTTAGTAATGTTTCTTGCTCAGGTTTAACATGAATTGAACTTTATTTTTTTAGTCACCATTCATTTAGTTGATACACTAGCTTATATAAAGTTAGTGTTTAGATCAATCTACTTGTTTGATCAACAAGATTTGAATCTTTTATGTATTAAACCATATACATTCAATTAATATGTAAGAACATTTTGGTGATGAATTTGATCTGGTAGTAACTAAATCACTTGCTTACTGTAACACATGCTATATGCGCAGGTCTTAGAATTATAGTGTCCTTTTGTTGTTGTGACATGGTGGTTATCCACGTTTGTGAAGAACATTTTCCACTAAGGTTTGTTTCTTGAGGGAAACCTTGAACTCTCCCTACTGTCAATGGCTTCCTCGGACCGTTTTTGGATTTAGTGGCCTTGAACATGTTTTTTTTCTCCTTCGGCATATACTCATAAGTTTTTCCTTCTCTCCATTATTGTCACAATTTCATACCACTTTCTTTGTGAATTTTGTCTTGTAAGGCATATGAAAAAGAATAGGTTTTTGGCCATTTAGTTTAGGGCCATGCACTAAGGAGAAACCCTCGAAAACCCCTAGATAAGGTAAATATACTACTACCAGGCTTGCAAGAAAAAGTTTGCTTGTATTATCTTTAAAATGATAAAAGGAATGGAGCCCCCTAACTGTGAAACTCTGATGCGTTTGAGAGATGCAGCAATCGTCTGAACATCATCAACCTAATTTTTATGTTTGTACTGTAGTTGATTTTGCATGAAGTAGGCTGAAATTTCTGTTGTTGCATGCTGTGCATTAAATGGGGTTGTGTTGTGTTGTCCTTCTCAAAACTAGGATCAGTTATGATATAGTACCTTATTTTACTAAGCACAACTGTTAATTCATTAAAACAGAAAGCAAGATTGCACTGTCTGGTTGCCCTACCATATAGTCACCACTTCGTCACAAATGTTATTTTGTATCCATGGAAACTGACGAGATCCTTTATCTCACTAAAAATATATATATATATATAACATTTTTACTCAGTAAAGAAATTGATTGTTGCATCGCCCGTTCTTTTCTTGTTGATTTCAGGTACTCCATAACTAAAGCGTTCTGCGTGGCATTTGTGATGACCTTCTTCTCAATATTCGATGTTCCAGTGTTCTGGCCCATACTTCTTTTCTACTGGATCGTTCTTTTTGTCCTGACCATGAAGCGCCAGATCCTGCACATGATCAAGTACAAATATGTGCCGTTAAGCATCGGGAAGCAGGTGAGGGCAAGCTTTATTGCATAATAACAGTAGTCATTGTCTTTCTACCCTCAAAAGATACGGTTCCAAGCTGGGTATATGAATTCATCACGCCCATACCACGCTGTTGCGGGTGATGAAATCTTTGCTGTATTAATTCATACACCAATAGTTATATACACTGTACATTGTGGATTAGTATGACAGACAATCATTTGCTTTTTCCTATTTATTCTTCTTCATATTAACATGCCCATCATTTCTGATGAAAACAGAGGTACGGCAAGAAGAAGAAGGCCTCGTCTTCACCAAGCAGCCGGCTACCCAGGGATTGATCGCCAACGGGGTTGCTGGGCTTCCAGCACGAAAGATGCAAAAGCACGAAATGAAAAAGGCGGCGGAAAGCTTGGGGGGATGAAACATTGGTTGATGTTTTGTGGATAAATCCTAAATATGAAAGTATTCATCAAATTTATTTTAGAAACATGAACAGTAAATGTTTTTAGGGTAATTTTGGTCCGGGCTCTGTATGTGTTGGTGGGGGCGTGAGGGTGAGTGAACATCCTGCTGTGTGGAGTGTTGATATTCTTGTTTGGAAGTGGAATTTCTTTCAGCTTAACTGGTCTCCGATCATGCTGCTGTCCAAAACTGTGTTTTAATTTCTGTTCTGGACATTGTTCACACGACTTATTATGCTATGCTTCCAACAAATTAGAAAACCAATCAACTTGCCTGCTGTTGTTTACCTGTGCAAACTGTTCTTCAATCCTCAGTGATGCTGCTGGGCCCGTTGCTGTTTTAGCTGCTGATATGAAGTTGCTATTTGTGTGTGTGTGTGTGTGTGTTGACATTCTAAAGATGCTGAACAAGACAGCACACATTATATCTTGTATTCTCAAAAAGTCAAATATAACATAAAACATGAAGAATAGATTAAAAAAAATAATAATAAGAAAAAGAGTTCATAAACCAACAAAATTTTATCGCGGATATTTAAAAAAAATTCTTTTCCTGCACGCCTACAAACTACATCCATTTGGTTGGCTTTTATTTTCCTTTTGTGACGGTACATATGTCCGAAGAGAATGAATATCATTCAAGAATTGTGTATATTGTATATATCAAAAAAAACATAAAACTTGAAATTGGAGATCTAGGTTGGCTTACATGCCCCAATTCCTTGTAAGATGCAAAGAAGAGACTTTCTTGTCAATCTTCATCATGATTTTGACATCCTCAATGTGCTCACAATGTGGATACAAGCCATTTACACATCTTCTGTTTTTTTTTTTTAAAGATTTTTTTGTCAGTTTCTAAAATTTTAGCATGGTTTGATTTATCAGATCATTTTATGAAAAACAGCTCATAATTTTTTTTTTTTTTCTTGCTCTTCTGT
Organism: Agave tequilana; assembly: GCA_038442645.1. Lineage (NCBI taxonomy): Eukaryota > Viridiplantae > Streptophyta > Magnoliopsida > Asparagales > Asparagaceae > Agave > Agave tequilana. The sequence continues at coordinate 61,469 of JAVJIF010014629.1, read as the reverse complement.
GTGATAAAGATTGCATCAATGAAATTTCGAGCTAATATTATTTTCTCAGAAAAATGATAATTGAGGCTAAAGTTGTTTTTATCAAAAGGTAACCCTTTATTGTTTATAAAATTTTCACCAATACCAAACTTAGAGAGATTCAGTGTCAAGGTTTAGGTTGCTTGATCATCAATCTGAGATTCCAACAAAACCCATGAATAATAATTTTCATTTTCTTATTCAAATTGCCAATTAAGTTCCTTTGATTGATTATAGGACAACATCCCAAGGCATTGACTAAAATGAATTACAAAACAGTATGATCAGCAATCATGTGTGATCACCAACAAAACAAAAGCAGCAACAACATTGACCCAAAGCCATTAGCATCCCATCACATGTGATTAAGCTCAAGTCCACTGCAATAATTCAAGAAGGGTGGAGAGATGGTCTCATAGTGCTCTCACTTTCCTTTTCCAATTTATTTGATCATGCTTGTGTTTGCCCATATTTTTTTTTTATTTTCAAGTTTTTTTTTTTCATTAAGCCATTGAGATTCTTTTATTATGTAGTGGCTCAAATATGAGTTTCTTATCTTGGTTCACTTGAATGCAATTCTTATGTTAGTCATAGATTTATACTATTGGAATAAATGATGAGGACCACTTAATTGTCCATGATGGTAATGTTCTCAGTTTTATTACATGAAAAAGAGCAAGTTTATATATTTGATTTTAATTAAGATTTAGCACCATTCTTAATTTGGGGTGGAGCCAGATGATGATTGTGATTTAATTTGACATAATCATTTGGAATTAAGGTATCTGTGGCTAGTTTTGACTGAAAAATGTTATAATATTAACTCAACTTTCACCTCAACTTCAGAGAATTTGATCAAAGCATCCAATTACAACTTAGCCAAACATGTATTTCACAATAGGTTTATAGAAATAATGCTAAAAATTTAGGTTTTCAACCAAAAACAACAGTTCCAAAGTTTCAGTGCAGTAACAAAGACTTTAACGAGTAGAGCATTGGACGATGATAAACTGATGAGCCTACTACTACACAATGACACTAACAAAATTCCATAGAGAATTTTCACTTGAATTAAAAAAAAAAAATTAACTGAGGCTATAATACATGATTTGATGACATTTAAAAGTGGGAGGTAAGTTTGATTAGATAATGTGAGATTTTAAGTCCAAAACATGAGGAAGACATAGTTGCTTGCCCAAGAGCCTCACTCAACCTACATTATTCTTCATTCTTCTCTCCTTTTTCCTTGTTACCAAAACCTCCCATGACCTTTTCCTCCAAGTGAGATGCCCTACTCTTTTCATAATCAAGAAAAACAACTGAGTGATCACTAATTGATAACAATCCTACACTTGGGCCATCATCAAAACTTTTAATAAAGTCTTTTTGTGACCACTAATTGATAACTAATCATGTTATTAACACCCTAACAGTCCTCGATCATGCTCCAAATTAAGGGTCTTAAATCTAAACCCATACTCGTCAGAAGTAGAGAAAAGATATTGTTACTACAATGCAGTATATGTAAACTAAGATGCAGATTGATGCCGAACATTTCCAAACTTTCAATGCTCTTTAAGCATGAAGCTGATATATATATATATAGTTCAAAAATTAAAACTTGAGATTATAGATAGAGAGATTCAAACGTCTCAGTATGGAAAGAAAGTGTCATGCCACTTGAGGTAACCACAGTTAGCCTGAGAGTTTTACTATACAAGAGTATTTACTGGTTTCTACCAACCTAGTATTCTTCTAGTCTAATGTTGCATTAGATTTAAATTTCAAAAAGTTTTGTTCTTTTTAGAAAAAGATAAAAGGCTACCAAGCACTCATTTATGTAAGATTCATCATGATTTCTAAAAGAGTAGTTAAAAGGGATTGGCCAAAACATGGGGGGGGGGGGGGGGGGGGGGGGGGGGGGGGGTCTCCTTCAACCAAGTCTCCATCTTAGCAACCCTTCACCTACTCTGTTTTATCTAAAACCTAATACTACTCACCCCCCCCCCCCCCCCGCCCCCCCCCCCCCCCCCACCCTCCTCTCTCTCTCTCTCTCACACACACACACACACAATGAAATCCATAAACAATTGGAGCAGTTCCCTAATGATCTCCTCTTCTCATTGCTACTCTCTCTCTCTCTCTCTCTCTCTCTCTCTCTCTCTCTCTCTCTCTCTCTGTGTGTGTGTGTGTGTGTGTGTGTGTGTGTGTGTGTGTGTGTGAAAAAGGAGGAATGCCTCAGAGAGGCTATGTTCTCATCTTTGTCTTCTGGCTCTGCTCACTTTGATCACCCCCACTCTCATCTTCTGGTCTGCTTCAGCTAAGAAAAATCTAGCATCTCAAGGTAATCGATTTTCCTACTTGTTTGTTTGATATCATATTCAATTTAGAGTTTTTGATTGGTTGGTGATTTTTTGTTTTTTTAAGAAGAGGCAAGGAGAATGATGGTGTCATTGGAGAGAAGAGGCCACTTGAAGAACATAACAACCGCATTTGCCCCGGCGCCGGCGCCGTTGCCGTGATGTGGAATGGAACAGTGAGGTAAGAGAAGATCAAGAACAACATTTTTCCTTTTCCTTTTTTTTTTTTTTTTTCTGAATTTGGAGAAGAAGATTGCATGGTTTCGTGAGATTGTTTGTTGTGACATTTGAGAGGGAGAGATGTCATGCAATTGGGTGTAAACAGTTTGAAAAATGAATTTATTTATGATGGGGGTACAGATCATACCCAAAAAAAAAAATGTTCAGTGATAATTGATTCATTTTTTTAATTAAAAAAACCATATTTATGTTGTTGATATGTGAAGTTTGTAAGACATGAATAAATTGAAATTTGGAATGTACAGAGGCAATTGTATCAACTCTCTTTCTCTCTCTACCAATTAGAAAATAATTTTTAGATGTACAAATATTTATCTCTGGTATAATGTTATATAATGTTGATGTTTGAATGCATTGCAGGGTCCAAAAGGTTATATTGGATTCTTTATTTCTCATTCAGCTCTATTAAAAACCATATCTTCAGTTAAATTAACAACTATAGTATACTCTTTTTCATTGCTTCTTTTTTTCCCCATTGCTACAAAATTAGATGCAGCTGAGAAATTTTGAGACTAGTTTGTGGGGATCCTATGTGGAAGGAATAGTGCCACTACATGAGTCCATTTCTTCGTCTAGGAAGGCAAAATAGTGTCAATCATTCATCATCAACTTTCTTCATGTTGTACAACTTTAGTCTTGTCTTTTAGTATATATCTCTATTAGCAAGTCATATTCCTATTATGCATGCTACAATTCTGAGAATGACATTGGACAAGAAGATATTTCAAACTTTGAAAGGAATCTCATGCCATAACAATGATGGGATCTAGAAGAGGCATCAATTATAATTGGAGCAAAATTTGATCAATCCAAGGATAAATCACAAAAATCCAAGTGTTCTCTTGGAAAATTTAGACTACCATCTAGAGACTAGCATCATCTTTAAGATTATTTTGTATCCAACAATGTATCCATCATGCATCTAATTTCACAATTAGAACTTAATAACTTCGTTTTTAGACTACAAACTTGATGATGAATGATTTTAGGCACATAGTGTGCTCTAATCATCTTTGGTGAGCAGTGATCTCCAACTAATTTTCCAAAAACTTGTGATAATTTAAATAAAAAATGTAAGCTAGTGATATATGCACTATAATTCTTATTCAGTCTCAACTTTGGCAGATCAACAAAGTTAAAAATCCACACAATTCATATAAAAGATGCATAGAAAGTGCAAGAAGAGTACATAATTCTCACAAGCATCCTCCTCAGGGTTCTTCAAACAAGTCGGCTGATGTATTCTTCGACTGTGGTGTGCTTGACATCCGGGTAGAGCTCGGAAGCTTCCACGCCGAAGGATGGATCGATCTTGATGTTCACGCAGTCTCCCTTCACGAAAACCGAGTAATTGATCGCCATTATGATGTTAACTGGGAATGGAGCCGCTGTTCCACAATTCAACCAACAAAAAGTGAGTCGAAAATATTTATGTTGCTGGTTCGCTCACCAACTTCAAAACTCACCTTGAATCTTTTTCAGGACCTCATCTTCGGTGAGGTAGACCCTTTCTAGGGTTTTGCCAGTCTTCTTCTCCCAAAGGGAGACGAGCTCGTTGTGAGTGTAGATGTTGCCCGGAGGTCTTATGTACAAAATCTTGTTCAGTGTCCTCGGATCATCTGCAGCTTTGATGGTATATGTAGCGATATCTTCTTCATTCACGAAGATTGCTGGAAAAAAATAAATAAAAGGATCAAATTTTGGTAATTGATTTATTCAGATAGCAGTGATCAGGTTCCCATCTTCTCACCAAAACCAGTTATCTCATCGAATCACTATTGACAACTCAAAATATAGATGAATGCACCTTTGGTGTTCCCATCACCATAGATGACGACTTTGTCCGTGGGAGGACCGAAGGAGTCAGCTTGAGCTAGAGTTGGGAGGGAGTAGCCCGCGAAGTAGTTGGCGGACACAATGGTGTAAGGGATGCCCTCGGCCTCGATGGCCCGTCGAATTTGGACCTTGGCGGCGAAAGCTGACGTTGCCGGCTCGACGGTGTGAGCACGGTCTACATCGAGCCCAAACTCCGACGGAAAGAACCTCTGCAGATCCCAATTCCAAATGTAAAACAACATTAAATTCGAAAATCTCTTGTAATTTAGCCAGTGAATAGAAAAGCGATGGACTTTGACTATAAAAATAGAGTAGTCAAATTCAAACAGAAGAGGGATGGAGTTTGAGTTCTGGTCATGGACACACTGTTACATATAACAATTGGGGGAAAAAAAAAATATTAGATGGAAAAGAGTGAACCTTAACATTTCCTGCTTCCTTAATAGCAGCAATGATCTTGGTCTGATCAGCCAGCTGCATGGCACCAACGGTCGAGATCACCACATCCACCTGCTTGATCGCCTTCACAAGGCTCTCGTGATCGTACAAGTCTCCCTACAGCCATTAAAAGAAAAAATCACTGGTAAAAAAAAAAGAGAGAGAGAGTGAATGAAAAACCAGAAACGAAGCTCACCTTGAGGAGGGTGACACCGGAGCCCGTGAAGCCTTCGAGGAGCTTGGCCTTGGCCGGGTCCGAGGGGGCGGTGGCGCGCACGAGGGCGAAGGTGGGGTGGCCGAGCCTGGCGCTGGCGCCGACGACGAACTTGCCGATGTAGCCGGTGCCGCCGATGACCAAGATCTTGCTGGCCATTGGATCGATATGATCAATGATTGAAGATGGGAGTGCAATGCAAATGGGAAAGCAAGAACGCTTGCTGTCAAAGGTTTGCTCGGAGTCTATACGGACCTCAGCACCGTGTCCAGTCACCGTCCGGTGAGCTCTACTTTGGGCTTGCTTTTGGGGTGGCGAATGGAGGTGAGAGACGTGGAAATTCCTGTGGAGCTCGTTTATGCTTCTATCATTTTATTTTATTTAAATTTTATTTATTTATTTTTTTTTTTGTTGGGAAGAATCTAGTTGCTTCTTGAAGGGAAAATGGAGGTTGTTAGAGTTGACCAGTCAATTGTAGGTCGACAGGTAGTATAAAAGTGGGACCACGTGTCATTCAGTTATCAATTAGAATTAAATATATTATAAATATGTTTATCATAAAGTTAAATCTGATCACCGTGAGTGAGCAGAGCTCTTACGAACTCACACCCGGTCGAAATATCACTTACGGAGGACGTTTGCTCCCCTCTTGATCGTGTTAAAACTGGAGCGGAGATTTAAGCTATTGTTTTAGGCCCATTATATTTAGGGTCAGAGCGTCAGTCTATCTTAGGTGGTTACTCGTGGGCCCTATTATGAGCTCAATATAATATCAAATATATTCATTCTTCACGTAATATTATTATCATCTTATCATTCAGTGTTACCGTATAATTTTTGAAGTTCTAATAAGATAATGACAGCTAATGTTTTGTGATTAAGTTTGAAATGAATAGTTGGGGATAAATAAGAGAAAAAATAGAGTATACCTTTCTTTAAAATTTCTAATAGCCTTGAGGCTAACCTAAGAGATTGTGGGCCGTGTTAAAACCCCAACCTATCCCGGACCCGATTTAGTCCCGGCTCATTATCATCTCTAGGTTCTAATGGTTACGGTAGTTGGACGCAGCTAGAAGAATTATGAAAGATATTGTGCTCGTGTTGTGTCATTGTAGTACAATGATAATAAGTAAGCCTCGGAGTTGAACTTATTCTTCCAAAAAAAATGAAAAAAAAGGGAAATAATTAGATATTGAAAGTTACTGTATCAAAAATGAATGAAGTGTCATGGTTCAACAATCAGTTTCCCTTTGAATTTGAGTTGCATGGCTCATTATATAAAGTTAGGTATTGTTTGACCTTGGTGGGTCAGTTGGGAGAGGAATGTGGACATGATTCCGGCCGAATCCAAGCAGTGATGCATTTGGTCGAAAGTTCCATCAAGCTGGTGAATTGTTTCTTTTTCGATAGGTTTAGTGATTAGGGAGGACCATGGGTGAAGACTTCAAAGTCAGTGGAATCCTCTAGAAACTTACCCGCATAGATATTAAGTAAGATTTGATTTACTCAATTTTAAATAGTTATTAAAAACTTTCAAAAGTAAAAAGAAACATCATGAACTATCATGAAAACATCTAAAATTTTCAAAAAAAAAAAAAACTACTATGAAAAAATATAGTTCATGATAGTTTATTGTAAGTTTTAAAGTTTATGATAGATTTTCAAAAACCACTATAAAAAGTATAGATTTTTAAAATTAAGAAAAAATTCATGATAATTTTATGGAATCAAGTCATTAAGAAGATAGATTTATCAATCTTACTTAACTTAAAAAGATATGCTCCTTTTTGTGCCACATTAAAGATGTCGCTGAAAATGATATCTAGTTCCTCGGCAAACATTATTCTCGTACAGTCGTGCTAATACAATTTGAGTTATTTCGCTACAAAATTCTCTATGTTAAATCGTAATTAGAAGAAAAAAAACTCAACTTCATAATTTTATTCGCTTCAGTCATCTCTTTTTTTAAACCAATCACGTGTGCCCACGTGTTAAGTGCAGAAGCGCTCCTCAGCGGCAAAAGACGCAAAGGCCCACAATAATCACGTCAAAAAAAATTAAATTGCTTCGAAAATGCGGACTGTTGGTATATATAGCACCGTGATCATGATCGCAATGCTTACAAAAAAAATTTATTTCTGAGGACTGCAACCATGATCGCAATCCTCACAAAAATGTCCTATTTAAAAAGACTACACAATAAAAAAAAAAGCTCAAAATAGCGCACCCTTCAACCTCTTCTCTATCCTCCTGCATTGCAAAAAACACAAATTAAAATCATCCCATGAACCAACCAATTATCAAAAAGATAAGAACAAACTCTAACATACTTGCCGTAATCACTTCTGTAATAGACTGTCACATATTGAATAAAGAAAACGACGGCACAACTCAAACAAAAACTTAAAATAACACGCTCTTCAATATCTTTCCTACACTGTTGCATTGCAAAAAACACAAATCATAACCATTTCATGAACCGATCGATAACTGAAAGATGAGAACAAACCATTACATACTTGTCATGACCCCGTTTGTAATCGAACATCTCAAGTTGCATAAAAAAGAACACAATGATAATGTGGACGAAAACTGATTATCAATTACATGTTCCAATAACTAAGATGATAGCGTTTGATTGTATTACTAGATGAAACTCTACGTACTTCATGCTTAGTACTGTCATCCCTTACAAGATTGTTTTTACTTGTCTGAAACAACAAGAATCAGTTTATATATGTTTGCCTCTTGAAGAAGATTGGGTGAAGGCAAAGAATATGTGTGACAAATTGATTAAAGTTTATCATGTAACTGAGCTATTCTCTGGAGCCAAGTATCCTACTGCTAACCTCTAGTTCCTAAAGGTCTGTGACATCCGTTTGGCACTTGAAGAATGGATCCAATCAGGTACCGAGCACATAAAGATGATGGTTGTAAAAATGAAGGAAACTTTTGACAAATATTAGGAGGTAATTCATAGGATAAAGGCTGTAGCAATTATTTTGTATTCAAGGTATAAGATGAAGTTAATTGAGTATTAATTCCTAAGGATTTACTTTAATTGCTTTTCTTTTCTTTTCATAAAATTTTATTTTTTTTTATTTTTTTTGGTATTTAATAGTTAATACCCTTCTATTTGATTTCTTTTGATAGTAGGCATTGCTGGTTTGAGCATCTTTGAAGATAAAGATACAGATGGATGGGGTAATTTAATTTGATATTTGTAATATAATGTTGTATTTGATATTTTTATTTGTTATTTATTTACTATTTTAATTTTTATAGGAGACGTTTTTGTTGATTTGGATATGCTGAATGAAGATCGAAGAATTATGTAATGGAAGATTGAAGATATAATCTAGCAATTAAACTCTTTTATTCGAACAGTTTGAATTTTTGAAACATGTTTTTATGTTGGATAAATTTAGAGACTTAAGAGTATATTTATGTTGGAACTTCAGCTAGAGGTAAAAGCCACGTTTGTTAGTCGTACACGCGTATGTGATAAACCCGACCTAAAAACTCATAACACAAATCAAATTGGTGAGAAATGAATGGTATAGAAATCACTCTCTCATTCTCATTATCTAATATGAGAGTAAACATACAGACTAAAATGAACAATGGTAGAAAAAAACTCAAGCTTTTCCCCGTGGGTTGTGTTCTCTTGTATGCTTGGTGATCAATCTCACGACAAGTTGAAATAGAAAAGTACGATAATCAATTCCCAGCATTAACGCATCGAGGAAAAAGCTGATGAGAACTCCTTTATAATCTTCCCTAAAAGAAAATAGGATCAAAGAGAAAGAGAAAAAAAAAACCTAAGACATTTTACAATTGTATGATCGAGCCTCTAAATATTTTAGAATTAAAGACTGTTTATTAGCAACTTAACCATACATTGCAGCTAGTATTCCAATCTCAAAGAAACCGATTGAGGTACTCATCGACGGTGGTGTACTTGACCTCCGGGTAGAGCTCGCTCGCCTCGACCCCGGTCGAAGGATCGATCTCAAAGTTTGTGTGATCTCCCTTCACGAACACCGAGTGACTGATGGACAACATCACTTTCTGCGGTCGTGCAGATTCTGCAGCATAAACAACTTAAAAGTTTAAGCTAATAGATGGAATTTCTTATGTAAAATGAATATATGTTAGTTTATGCTCACCTTGTATCATCCTCAAGATCTCTTCTTCCGACAGATAAATCCTCTCGAGTTTTTGCGAGACTTCCTCTCCCACAGGGAGACTAGCTCGTTGTGTGAGTAGATGTCCCCTGGTGGTCTCATATACAGAGTCTTGTTCAGTGTTCTTGGATCGTCTACGGCTTTGATGGTGTATGTACCAATGTCTTCATCATCCACAAAAACCACTGGTGTTCGACAAAAAACAAAGGTTAATTTATACATATGTATTCTTACATTAAATAATGTGTATAATATGACAAGAGAGTCGTCGTAGAATTGAGATCTAACGCAGTGATAAAGATAAAAGCGTGAGATTGATTTGGGTGATGTGTGAGTTAGTTATAAGATCAGGCTGCGGTCGTTGTTAAAAAATAAAGATAAAATAAAGGAAGTTACCTTTGGCATTGCCATCACCCAAGATGACAACTTTGTCTTGAGGGATGCCCTTGGGGCCCACAACCTGCCCGATTGAAGGGAGGAAGTAGCTGGAGGCAAAGTTGGAGGAGATGTAGGTGTAGGGTATCCCTTCAGCCTCAATTGCCCTTCGGATGTTGGCCTTGTCTGAGATTATGTCACTCAGCGGGGGCACAGCGTTTGTGGCCTCTGCTACATTCCCAAACTCTGATGGCATAAATCTCTGTTTATAAATAAAAGAAAATAATTAGAAAAGCGAATAAAAACTAGCTTCCGTAGCATAGTGGTAGTGCGTTCGCTTCGTAAGCGAAAGGTCGCGAGTTCGATCCTCGCCGGGAGCTTCTTTTTTTTTTATGTAGGGAGATTTTAATATTGATTTAAAATTCATACCCATAATCTATAAGATTTCTTTTTGAGAAAATGTTTCGTTAAACTCTTCCGAAATGTCAAAAAAAAGTATCAAGGTTTTCTTGCAAAATGAAAGAATTCAACTAGAAATTTGCTCCAAGTCGCCGACCTTGATATTTCCCGCCTCTTTAACGGCGGCGATGATATTAATCTGATCCGCCACCTGCGCAGCTCCCACGGTCGATATGACCACGTCCACTTGCCTGATCGCCTTCACCAAGCTCTCATAGTTTTTCAAATCCCCCTGATGATGTGGAAATTTATTCCATCATGCCAGTCATTTGTTTCATAATTAAAACCCTAGACAGGAGAGAGACTTACATCAACAAGCGTGACGCCCAGGTTTTCGAACTTTTCTTTGATCTTAGCCTTGTCCGGAGAAGCGCTGTGCCTCACCAAGGCGAAGGTCGGGTGACCTAAACGCGCGCTCGCCTCCACGACGAACTTCCCGATCGACCCCGTCCCTCCGATCACCAGGATCTTGCTCTTCCCCTCGGCCATGGAAACTGTCAGATGTTGATGATGAAACTGAGCTTGTGAATGATTTTGCTCAAATGTTGTTGCTTCAATGGAGAGAAACCTGTGCGTCGGGGGTTTTATAGAGTGGGACGGTGTCCGGTCACTGCCCCTGTGAGGTCACCACCCACGAGGTTTTAGACAATCCTGGCTGCTTGAACTTAGGGGCTCATCAGTGATCACGTTGAGATTCGATAGCCATGGGCCTGTTTCGTTAAGGATGGAAGTGAGGAAATAGTAATAGTTCTCTTTGAAATTTGAGAATTGGTGAATAAGTTTTTTAGTGTTTGGATGTTGTTGGGACGTGTGGTTTGAAAAATGTTATGTTTTTTTAGTGTTTAGATAGTAATATGGAAATAAAAGTGAAAAAGTTGACCGCAAAATAATATTAAAATAAAAATTAATTAAGAAAAATAAAAAAATATGCTGTAATTAAAATGCAAGTGAGATTTACATGAGCAAAATAATTAACTGTTTTGTGCTACAACTTATAACAAATGAGATTTACACGACCACAAAATTAACGGTAGCACCCTGAAGTGAGGAAATGATTGTGTAAACAAGAAAAGAAAAAAGGAAAAAAAATTTCTTATTTTTCTTTTCTAGTGTTTAGATAGATAAAAAAGTGAGCAATTATGTCTCCCTGTTTTCTCACTTCCGCTTACTTCCTTGCAATCAAACACGCCCTTTTGACCATCATGGATATAGATGAGAAAGTGACCAGGTTCAGAACCTACTTTCAGTTTATTTTAATCCTTTCTTACCCCTTTCTTTGGCCAACAAGGTGCATATATTTCTTTCTTATTTTATAGAGTAAGTCGGTGAGGTCACCGCCCCCACGAGGTTTCAGACAACCCTGCCGGCTTGGACTCCGGATCTCATCAGTGATGACGTTGGGATTCGACAGCTATGATTATGAATGTAGCTACGAAAGCTATGATTAAACTTCGCTCCGCATAAGAATACAACGGGTCTTAAATGAACGCTGAGAACTAATTTGACTCAACAAGTTATTTTCGATAAATTATGATTTTGATTTTTTATTTAAGTCCAATATTTTTTCTATTTGCCTTCAGAATATGGTACTACACTCTCCACCTCAAATTTCCTGACAAATACATCTCTTTAGGATTTAGCCCACTATCTTGTCTCAAGTACAGTTTGTTTCAACTTTCAATATCATTTCTTCTCCAATGCATCACACAAATCCAGGTCACCCAAATATGTGATCAAGATTTCTGTTAGAAAATAGATAGATTTTTACACAGTTACACTCCCCAAGTAAAGAAAAATCTCAGCAGACATAGCATCTTCTATCAGGAGAAAAGATAGATTTTAGAAGCAACTTAGCTCTTGTTCACTCAAGCTACTGCATATTATAAAAACGACTGAGGTAATCATCAACAGTCATGTATCTCACATCAGGGTAGAGCTGTGTCGCCTCCACGCCAACGGATGGCTCGATCTCAAAGTTGGTCTGGTCTCCCTTAACAAAAGGAGAGTGGCAGAGAGACATGATGACATTCAGCGGAAATGGAGACTCTGCAATTAGAGAAGTTAGTTGTTAACTGAAACTTCGCCATTTCTACTAGTATTATTGTGAGGCATGTACCTTGGATTTGCTTGAGAACCTCCTCTTCAGGGACATAGACTCTCTCGAAGGTCTTGCCCGTCTTCTTCTCCCAGAGGGAGACGAGCTCGTTCTGGGATAAGATGTTGCCAGGGGGCCTCACGTATAGAATCTTGTTCAAGGTTCGAGGGTCATCAACGGCTCTGATGGTGAATATGCCAACATCCTCCTCGCTGACAAAGATCGCTGGGAAGTAGAGAAGAGAAACATAAAAATTTCAGTACGCATCAATCCAAGCAATTTTACTTAAGGAATTAGCAAAATCGCATTTTGCTCCTCGACACACACTGATCCACACAAATACACCATTGCTCAATATAAGATGCGATATGCACAATAAGGTTCAGGCCTTAACATCCATTTGTCAAATTTATTGAAGTGTTTGTAGTTAAATCTTTTTAATTTGTTAGAGTTCCTCTGTTTTCTCTTCAATTTTCTTAGTTTGAAATAATTTCATCCCCTTACATATTGTGATAAATCTGTAAGAACATCTATCAGACTGATATGTCACAAACCATGATTAGTTAGGATAGGTGGTAGTGAGGCAATTATGTTGACAAGATTCTAACAAATATAATTCAAATGGTGCGAGCATGGAAATGTGAAGTTTGCATTATATATGAAGATATGGGTAGGCCGTACAAGTTACCTTTGGCATTGCCATCGCCTAGGATAGTTACTTTGTCAGCCGGAGGACCTCTTGCTCCAGCCTGACCGAGTGAAGGAAGGAAATGGCCAGCGAAGAAGTTGGAGGAGACGTAGGTATAAGGGATCCCCTCGGCCTCAATAGCCCTTCGGATCTTGGCCTTTGTCGCAAATGCAGTCTTTGCGGGATCCACGGCGTGAACACGATCCACATCATTTCCAAACTCTGATGAGAAGAACCTCTGTAAACATCTCAAACATTTAGCATCACAATAGGCCATTAATGAAAGGAGAGGAGCAGGTATTAAGTGTGTAAAATCAATGTGTGCATAATATGCAGTCTAAGAAAAGACCACTAAAATGAAATTTGGTATCAAATGAAGTTGAGCTAATGAACTACAGTTCAATTCATTCTAATACTCTCAATAGGACAAGTATAACATTTGTGCCGATAGTGGCTGATAACAGTTGCATAGAATTTTTCCTTCACCCGCAGGCATTGGATATTCATGCAATTTGAATCCGACCATATAATTTTGCAGCACTTTAGATTTATTAATACAACCATGAAATATTAATATCTTAGTTTCTCAAACTATCTATACCTTAAGCTCTTTGATACTTGAAGAGCCCAGTAATCAGCCTAGAAGATGTCAATCATCCTCAAGAACCCCTTGTAATATAATTCTAAAAGGTTTATACGAGACGTTGAACTGAACCCTCGCACAAGGCTGCAACCCATTCTTAATGTAGGACCTCCCATAAACAAAACCCTATCCTTGAACCTAACCCTAAGCCAGGCCTCAATAGCAATATATAATTTCTTATAAAACTACAATCTGTATTATTACTGAAGAAAATATCCAGTACTAAATACACCTATTAGTGTATTCAACCTATGATTCTCTCAAACCATTTAAAGAAGCATAATCATTGCTACATGTAACTATTTTCCAGGTTCATTTCTACCTAAGTGAATGTATAGTGTTCTCTTAACAGAGATGTGGACGTTCATGTTTTTTGTATTGGTGATGATTTTCATGAATGTATGCAATTGGTTATCAATACATTTAGGGAATGCATATTACGAGCGAGTGAAACCTAAAGATCTGCATTAAGGGCATGCACAAAGAACCTGACACGCTCTCGGCTATAAAAATCGAAGATCTTGACAAGCCCAAACCACTGAAGAAATCAAAGGTGAGAGAAATTGCTAACAGAGCTAATGGAGAGTTCCACTCAATCTCTATACAAAGGAGATGCTACGTCATTAGAGGATTATCTTGTTGATTGGAGCATTCATCTTGGTAGTAAGAAGTAGTTGTGCTTGAGGCTTAGAATCCGATCCCAGAGACGGTATACTGTGGGGGGTGAAAGATTAAGAAATCACCCCACGTAAAGCCAGGATAAGGCTCACCCAAAAAAATTAAAGAAGCAGCTGTGTGTGTGTGTGTGTGTGTGTGTGAGAGAGAGAGAGAGAGAGGGGGGGGGGGGGGGGGGGGGGGGGGGGGGTTGATTTATTCCATGTAATTTCATTTTATAAAGGAGATTTCAATAATTAATATCTATTACTTGGTAACTTCTTGGTCTTTTCTCTTCTTGTTGATTTTATAACTGTTGTAGCTATTTTCAAAAGGAAATACAACAAACTTAGAGAAAAGTATAACAAGACACAAACAAGAGCAAATATGAATATAAATGTAAATATTTGTTTTGATATTGAATTCAACAGCCGCGTCATATTAAATCAAATAACAACGACTAAAAATTCGTAATACCATTCAATTCAGTAAAAAATGATTAATATATTCGTATTAATACAACAAAAAATAAGAAAAAATATCTTTTTTTAAAAAAAAAAATCTCACCTTGATGGTTCCAGCTTCTTTAATGGCGGCGATGATCTTGGTCTGACCCGCGAGGTGCTCTTTGCCCACCGCCGAGATCACCACGTCCACTTGCTTCATCGCCCTCACCAAGCTCCCATGGTCGTTCAGATCCCCCTACAAAATCCCCAATTTCTCACAAATCAAATCTCTCAAATCTCTCAAATTCAACCCAAAAAAAATAAAAATAAAAGAAAGATTTTTTCCAAGTTGCTTACTTGAATAAGGAACACGCCGGCGCTCTTGAAACCTTCTAGAAGCTCCGCCTTGGCCGTGCCGGCGGCGGCGGCGGCGCCGTTGCGCACCAGGGCGAAGGTGGGGTGGCCCAACCGCGCGCTCGCCCCCACGATGAACTTACCGATGTACCCCGTGCCGCCAATGACGAGGATCCTGCTCTTCCCGCTCGACATTTTCGCCTTGATCGGACCACGATTAGCTCACGCTTCGCCAGCGGAGCACAGCAAATCACATTGAGCGCGCTTGCGCATTATATAGGTCTTTTCTGAAGAATCCGCTGTTTGCAGCTGAACAGGCAACAGCTTTTTTTCCAACGAAGAATCCGCCGGGCCCACATATTTTTATCCGGAACAACCACACAAACAAGGAGATCATGTATCTGGACGATATTTAGGGGAATGGATACTTCCAGAAGAATCTAGAAGAGGCGGCGCTGCTGTCTCAATTTTGGCACATGCGCAAACACAATAGTTTGAACTATAATAATAATGATAGCCAATATATCTGAAATAAGCACAATTCCAGTTTACATTTTGTTCATTATGAGGATATACAACAACAACAACAAAGTTTTTATTTTAAATTTGGTGCCAATCGAGCTGAATCTTCTTTCATTCAGTTCTCTTAGGGGCCAACTCCTCGGTTAAATCTCAACATTGCCTACTTCCATTCACCTCAACACATCCCTTCTAATTTCCAGACTCTCAAAAAGTTTCCAGCATTGAATTCTAAGATCGACATTGAGAAAAAATAGAAGACCGAGAGATCCCCTCTCTCTCTACAACAAAGTATCCAAATACTCGCTTACAGTCGTGTGTTTCACGTGTGGGTATAGCTCGGTCCCATCCAAGCCAGACGATTCGATGCTGAAGTAGGTATGATCACCCTTGATGAAGGTCGAGTATATGAATATCAACAACATGTTGTCGGGAAATGGTGTCTCTGCAATTCAACGGATCATGTTAAATGACTTGTGCTTCACAAAAGCATGTGCACATTCGGAATTCAGAAATCAAAGAACAGCATAAACACACGCGCACGTTCTTGATACACGTACCTTGAATACTCTTAAGGAGCTGCTCCTCGGGTATATAGACCTTCTCGAGCTTCTTCCCGATTTTAGCCTCCCACATCTCGGCCAATTGGTTCATTGACACGATGTTGCCAGGAGGTCTCAGGTATAATACCTTGTTCAACGTCCGGGGATCATCTATGGTGCTAATTGCAAAGGCTGCAACATCACAGTCCTTAACAAAGACAGCTGCAGAATATGTTAAAAAAAACAAGTTATATACAAACAAAAGTTTAAGAAAATTATCCATTTTATCCTGCACGGAAGCAACCTAATTGATCGGACCTTTGGTATTCCCGTCACCAAATATCTTTAATTTGTCTCTTGGAGGACTGTTCAGGCCTGGTTGCGCAAGTGATGGTAGCATGTATCTCATGAAAATGTTGCAACAAACGAAGGTATGAGGAATTCCTTCACTCTTTATAAGACGCCTGATTTCAGCCTTTTTCTCATAGAAACCGTAGTCCATGTTGCGAATTTGGACCTTATCAGGATCAGCTCCAAATTCAGATGGAATAAACCTCTGCATCCATTTTGAGTGATTTTCATGATCATAATTAAATAACTTGCAATGATCATGCATATTTTCACTTTTTACATAAAACAGAAGTAATTTTTTGAGTCATATGACAAGTAGAAAAAACTCCCAGATTATGGAATCCTTGTTGGTGTCTGATAGGAAAAATTAGTAGCATACATGTTATATAACAATGATAACTCATTCAGGCCCTTCCATCCTGCTTTCAAGCAATACAAGGGAAATTACAGCTTTTTGCATCACAGGCGATTTATATGATTATCTGGATATTCCTAAGAACAAACAGCATGCTCTCAGATAAGTACTTTAGGTTCACTTATATGAGTCCTACATAAGAAGAAACTACCTTTACGAGTCCCGTTCCATTATATTTTCTAAAATATGGCTCTGAACTCATGCAAAGCATGTTCAAGTCCTTTCGGAGCCCCTCAAATGGTAGTTTTTCTATGACATCTCATTCTACACCTAAGCAATTATGGATTAGCACAGCCCTTCTAGCATCTTGGATAGTCAATCCTCTAGATTTCCTTGTTCATGCTTTTTCTATGATAATGGATTTATTTGTGGGAATTTGTATTCCTTTTACTTTGGCTCATTTGGCTCATTTAGTGCCCGAGAAATGAATACAGATCTTTATAAAGAAATCTTCTCTAGATTCTTTCCTAGTCAAGGGGAATTGGGAGATTCTTTCTTGCATGTTTCAAATGTCGGCCGATTCCGATATATATTGGTAATAATCATATCAGGTGTTGAAGTACACAATACCATATTGACCTCATAATTTCAGTCGCTATCGAGGCCGATATTTCTAGTATGACCGATATTGATGATATTGCCACTGTTACATGAAAATGGAACACTTATGTCAAATGCCCATGAGTTCAAAGTCTAACATGGGATTCCTTAATTTGACACGGGTCACAACTATACTTTATGGGTGTATAGAAACTTGTATATATACCAAATCAGCATGACTATTCAGTCCATAGCTCGATAAAATTGATTTACACTTTTCTTTTTACATGATTGTGGTTCGAGATTTTCCATATGAAGTGTTGATATAGAAGTGGGAAGATGATATCATCTCCGGTATGATGGTCTGGTATGTCATTTGAGTATACTTCGTAGTGAAGCGTCTTCAAGTATTAAAATGTCTAGCTGCCCTACAAGTCCAAAAAATCAAATACAAAGTATCCAAGTTAAACTGTCAGCATTAATCATATAATTATATCTTTCATCATTCAAGAACAAGAACAATGTTTATGATTATTCTGGGCATATGCATTCATAGCGGACTATCTGTTATAAGAAAGTATCTGGTGAATTTGACTTAGAATCATGCATGAACAGTCGACCTTTTCTTTGACCGGGACAAGTTGAGTCTAAAATTTGAGTTGCAATTATCTGAGGTTTGCTTATGTTGATTTTAGATTTTTAACAGCCAGGATTTGGAGTTTGAGTTGTATTAGGACATCTCTGGTTCTCTTATGTATCTTCTTAACTTAACCCCTCTACCTATAGTTTCTCTTAGAATAATATTTTAATGTTGTACATGTATAGCTCATAGTTAAATTACTTGACAACAAATGTGCAAGTTATGCTAATGGTTAAAGGTTAAGAAGGAATGTGACACCACTGCATGATCAAATCTTTAACAGCATCCTTTCTTTGCTCATAGAGCATGTATAGGAATAATTGTTTCTCATCAAACCAAGATGCCACAAATGGACGAAAAGAAAACAACTAATAAAGTTCTGTCATTTTGGCCAAAATGGAGAAAAAAAGGTCACCATGATGAAAATCGAACATGGGTGTATACTTGGTCCACATTTGACTTGTTTAGAGAAAAAAGATAAAGAAATATCATCTAAGATTAAAAAAAAAAAAAACGGTTACCTTGATGCACCCTGCTTCTTTTATCGCCTGAATGAGAAGCTTCTGATCAAGCACATTCTTCGACGGCACTGCACAAACCACAGCATCCACTCTCTTCAAGGCATCCAATAGACTCGAAAAATCATCTAGAGATCCCTATCTCATAAGAAAGAGAAAACAAGCAAGAAATAATGCTATTTGCCAAACTAAATTTAGAAGTTCGATTACACACTATATATACACAGATCCAAGAAGCATTGCACCGCAAAATCAAGTTCTATTGCTCAAAATTAATTCGCCACATCAAATTTATTTCTAATTCAATTTCTACAATACAATACATGAAGAATTACACTATTAAAATCAAGTTTTGTTGCTTAAAATCAATTAGACAAGTGTGTTTTCAGTACAACACATGAAAAAAATTTGTTATACCAAATGTATTCCAATTTCAAGTTTTATGACATCAGATCTCTTGCTCAAAATCAATCAGACCTTAAGTGGGTTTGCAATAAAGCAAATAAAAGATTAGATTATATCAAATATATTTCTAATTTAAGTTCTACTGTAGCATCAATTTGTGAAATCGAGTCTTATGATCAAAATCAATCAGAATGAAGTGGGTATGCAATAAAACACATCAAAATTTTGTTAATCAAATGTAATTCTAATTCAAGTTCTATTGAAGCACCACACAGTGAAATCAAGCTCTATTGCTCTAATCAATCGGACTTTTAGTAGGTTCGCAATAAAAAACATAAAAAGTTTGTTAATCAAAATGTCTTTCAAATTCAAGTTTTATTGAGGCACCAAGCTGTGAAATCAAGTTCTACTGCTTAAAATCAATCAAATTTTTAGTGGGTATGCAATAAAACACATGAAAAGTTGTTAGGATAAATGAGATCACTGATTGAAGTCAGAAAAAGGTTGGACCTTTAGGAGAGTGACGCCATCGAGGGAGAAGGATTGGATGAGTTGGGACTTGTTGGGGTCGCTGAAGGCTGGCTCTCTGATGAGAGCAAAGGTCTGGTGGCCCAAATCGAGGCTCGATTTCACCAGCTCTCGGCCGAGGCTGCCCGTTGCTCCGATCACCAGAACGCTGCTCTTGTTCTCCATTGCCAACTGAGAGAGAGGGGCGAGAGAGATGGGGCACTTGAGAAGTCGATACTTGTTTGCAGGGGAAAATTATTTAAAAAAAAGACCATGAATGTTATTATTTTTATTATAAGGCCCTTTGGTGAAGTTCCAATATTTGTTTCCTTCTCCGGGTTCCCCCTCAATTTAAATGATTTTTCTTCTTTTTAATCTTTTTTCTTTTGTTTTATAGGGGAAAATAGTAGGCGCTTAAACAAAAAATCTGAGAAAAAATATAAGACGTTTTTCAAATTGTAGTTTCTTTTAAGCTGTAGTTATAGGTCTGCGCTAATTTTGTTCTATTTAGATGCAAAATGGAGTTATTTCAAACTCTATTTAGATACACGGTCGACCGGGCTTCTCCACCGGTCGACCGTGCGATCGACCAGGAGCATATCCTGGCCTGCTGCAATGCACCGTCTTGCTCCTTTGTCTTCCGATCTCTATGCTACCTTCTTCCATCTCCTCTCTCCCTACACATTGGTGAGTCAATGGAGATAGGGCTAGCTTTGTTGACTGTTTGTTACATGTATTAGCAAATAATTAAATTAGGGTGACTCATGACTTTGAGAATCTAGTATCCACTTCAAGTGAGTTATGAGGATCATCACACATGCGTACAGTTATAGTTGCATTGTATGTCTGGGGCCTGTATATAGTGAGCATGTTTGGGACATTTCTCTAGTGCTATCATAATCAAAGTCAGATGATGATGCATAGGTGGACCACAATTCATCACATGTAACCATTTTTCTTGACCATATACACAAATAGGGGACCATATACACAAATAGGGGCGTGTTTGTTTCATAAATAAAAAACGAGAAATCTGAGTGAACATCATCACGCTCAGAATTCTCACAGAATTCTCAACGAAATCTGATTTGTCACTGCAGTTATAGTGCCAAATTGTCCTATTTTCTGCTTTCGCGCCGATAATTTCTGCTAGAAAGTCATGTCGGTTTTTGGTGGGACTCGTGCAATGATGATGTTTTTTCTTGAGGTCGAATCAAACGGAAAAAAAAACTTACATGGCTGGAGATTGTCTAGCTTCTACAGTAGGAATCCGGTCTCAAATAAAGCCAAACAAACAAGCCCCGAGTCAAAAGCATGAGTAGATTATGCCACTCAATGACTACCGCGCGGCACAGAGTCAATGACAACGCGTCACATCACCGGTTTCTTTCTTTCTTTCTTTCTTTTTCCCCCTTTTGTGTTCCAAACAGATTCTGAACCCATTGGTCTAAACTTGAATGTAGATCTTAACCTATAACTTTTCTTGATATTTAAGTAGGCACTATTGCAATGAGGATATCAGATCAGATTTTAACAAAATGTAATGTGGTCGTTATGACAGAAAATCTCTACTATTGTAATGGAAAAAGCTTTTAAATTATCAAACTGCATGTTGCAACTTGCAGCTGGCTGTCTCTTACACTTATAAATGCACAGTATGCTCTCCACAAAATTTTTAATAGAATTATAGCTATAAACAAGATAGCAAAGTAGCTTCTTTTAAAGGGTATCCTGATTATGTTAAGTATCACAATTAATTCTTTTAAACTCTTTTTTTAATCTATTTATAGAGAGAATAATATGAGGTGGTTGAATTACTGAGATTGAAGGGAAAAAAAAAATCGAGAGAGAGAGAGAGATGATATCATTCATTTTCAGGCTTTTGCCAGATATTATATATGATTTAAGTAATTATTCATTTCTGTTGCTTGGAACCATAGATTTTCTGGTACCACACTTGCTGAATGAAGAGCAGGTAAGATGTGATAAATTAAATAATTAAAATTAAATTAAATATATTTAAAATATAATATAATAATTAATTAATTTAAATTATTAAATATTAAATTTTAATCTAATAATTATATTTAATTTAATAATTAAAAAAATTCTCATCATTTAAAAATTTAATCTAATAAAGAATATTAATCTAATTACCATTAAATGTCTGCAATACAGATTTACATGACCACAAAATTAATTATTTGTGTTACAAATAGGCTACAAGTGGAATTTACATGACCACAAAATTAACTGTTTGTGTTGCTAGTGAATCATAAGTGAGCAGCAAGTGCATTTTATAACTTTCGACAAAATAAACACCATAAGTCGTAAAAAATTGTAAATCACTTGCGACTTACGACCCTTTACGACAAAACAAACAAGCCCTAATAATAAGAAGTGCCTCTTATCATGTAAATTAACTTTTAAACCCATCTAGATCGATTAAAGGCAAAATAGATAAGCAAATATAGCTTATAATCTTACTAGAGCATACCATGTTTAGGCCTAGTGTATGCATTTCTTGCAAGTATAATCCTCTATTTAGAATATACCCTATCAAGTTAATATAAGTGGAGATGAATCAATCACTTTGTGGACAAGGGCAGACCCACGGACAATTAAGTGTGAGCGGACACTCATATTAAATTTTATAAAATAATAAAATAAGAAAATAATACACACAATTTGTAACTTTACTTTATAGTCTCTTATTATTAAATTATTTTCACTAACATGAATACACTTTTGAGACTTAGCTCAAATGGAAACTTATAAATTTAAGTTATCTGACCTCACAAGTTCAAGTGTTATGAACTTATGTGAGTATAATATTTTTTATTTTTTATTTTTTTATTATATTATATTTACAGTCACATTAAAATTCTTATTACTACCATCATTCGTGCATCATTCGTGGGGAGGAGGGCTCTACTAATAATAATTCACACAGCTAACAACATTTAAAAAACAATTCAAATCACCATTAATATTAGCTTTCATGTTTTCACTATCAATCATGCAAAGTTGAGTATTGATGTTCAAATCAATGGTTCGTAGATTAAAAGTTACCCCAAAAAAATACGAAAAAAAAGAGAAAAAGAGAAATTTTTTTTTATAGAAATAGAACCCATCAATGTAAAAGAAATCCATAAAAGGTAACAAAATCTGAGCGGGGGTGAGTAGGGAATCTTACACCGAAATTTACTCCCACCACAATAGTTACACCCACGGACGATCTACGTGGACCCCACAAAATTGGGGGTGTTCTCGTCGCGATCGGCACCGTGCTGCGCTGGCATCTCTCTTCCGCCGCTTTGAAACCGCCAGAAAACGAAGACAAAAGGCACGGAAGGACCTCCATTTTTTCCTGCAAAATAAGTAAAATAAACAAATATTTTAATTGCAAATTATTTTTAGATAGAGAGAGAAGGAAGAGAGAGAGAGAGAGAGAGAGAGAGAGAGAGCGGAGTTCAAATCATTTTGAGGAGAAGAGAGGGACAGGGGAGAGAGGAGAATGAGATGGGATTTGGGATCTGAAGGGAGAAGGGGGGGAGGGGGAGAGAAGGGGATCTAGTTGAAAAAAGGGCGGAGTTTTGGGTGCAATGGGGTGAAATTATTCCCATTTTCGTCCAATTTCTTTGAAAGGTCGGATTTTTATCCTGGATCCGAGTTCTCTCCTTCCCCTTAGATCTATATCTAGCTTCCTTTTTCTTCATATTTATTGGAGATTTTAAGCTTTTTATTGCATTTGGTTTTATTGTGCACTCCATAGAATAATCTCTTGAGGAATGTGGAGATTTTATGATTTTACAATTTGTTTTTTTACCTCCAAATAAACCCCCAGAGATTCTCCATAATTCTTCACCTTTTGAAAGATATGCACACTAATCTAAGCTCCCCATTTACCTTTGTAGTGATGGGTCTTCCCCTTTTCAAAGGAGGAGAAGATAAAAAACTAAAGGAAAAGGCCTTCTTTTGAGAGCTTTAGCCCTCTACAAGGTGTTTGCTTCAATGCCAAAAAGCCCTCTTTTAGAGATCTTATCCAATGCCAAATGAGCACATCAGTTAATCTGCTTCAAAATCCGTCTTTAGATCTTCTCCAATATAAAACCCTAATCCATTTCTTTGATATCCCACAACGCATTCACATTTTGGTATTTTAGTGGGAGAAAAAAAATGTCGTTTAAAAGCATAGTTAGGGAGCTGAAGGAGATGAGAGATGGTTTTAGCAGCTCATCAAGGACAGGTAATGGGTGTGGAGGAGCATTGCGGTGCCCGTTGCCCAACATGCGGCACCGTCATCGAGAAGAGGAGGAGGAGGACTGGGAACAAGGGAGGTGGGCGAATCTGCCGCCCGAGCTTCTGTTGGATGTGATACAGAGAGTGGAGGCTAGTGAGGTGGCATGGCCGGCGAGGAGGAATGTGGTTTCCTGCTCGTCGGTGTGCCGGAGCTGGAGGGAGATCACGAATGAAGTGGTTCGGACTCTGGAGCAATGCGGGAGGATTACATTTCCAATTTCTTTGAAGCAGGTTGTTTTCCATTTATTCGTTGTTAAATTTGTCTGAGTAATTGGTTGTTCTCTTAAGAATTGAAGTTTATTGATTTGTTCCTTTTTGTTTGGAATAGCCGGGTCTGAGGGATGGGCCGATACAGTGCTTTATCAGGAGAGAGCGGGCGACTTCTACTTATCGTCTGTACTTGGGGTTGAGCCCTTGTAAGTACTTCTATGTCCAGGATTTTATGAGTTTAAATTAAAAGTAGTGTTCTTTTGCAGGTTGTGGATCAGATAGTAAGATTGGAGCAAATTGAGGGTTTGTTTTAAAAATTAGAAGAAAAATGATTCAGAAATGAATAATTCATTACTCGTTTGCAGCTATATAGATAATCATCCGAGTTGTTTCATCACTTGCTTCTTATTTATATATGGTGAAAGAAATTTGAGCACATTAATTCTAATTCCAGCATTTAAACGTTCAGGTTAAAGATCACTTCATGTTGACATATGTAAGAAATATAAAGAGAAAATAAGTCAGGATGCAGATTGAAATCTTTTCTAGATAAAACACGGAGATTGAAACCAACTCTTTGAGCTGCTAATTGGAAGAGGGGTTAAAGTGTCATTTTTTTTTTTTTTTTTTTGTTGGGGGGATGAGTTCATATTGTTTGACATATGATGAGCTGGTGGGAAATTTTATCAGCATGCTTGGATGGTTGTAGAATAGTCATATAGAGGTGTGCAAGGTGTTGCTTGTTCACCGTTTTGCTTATTATTATTATTTTCTGCCAAATTGTGTGCAAATCATTTGCAGTTATTGCTGATAGAAGACTTGCAGTCACATGTGATGGATGGACATGGTTATATCTTTCTATTGGGCATACTGAGCAAAAAAAAAAATGTTCTAAAATATACTAATTAGATAAATCTGATGGCAGCAATCCAGGGTGAGAACGACAAGCTTCTGCTTGCAGCTCGGAGGATTCGTCGAGCAACCAGCACATATTTTGTGATTTCCTTGTCCTGCGATGACTTCTCTAGAAGTAGCAGCACCTACATTGGGAAATTGAAGTAAGTCATCCTTCCGATTCTGCACCTAAGCTTCTATTTGGTGGTTTAGATTAACGAGAAAGAGAAGAAACTAGCATAGGAGAACAAATAAAAAGATAATTACGAAAATTGCAATTATTTTGTTTTTGCCCCTATCTTTAAAGTGAGTAAATGTTTCTAGTTATAACTAATGCTGCATTGTAGGATCTTAGGTATCAATTGAAATTTTGAACTATAGAGCAGTTGACACTGCTCAGAACAATTAGTTTCATGCTTGAAGTTTTTCATTAGTTCAACCTTTGGTTATGGAGACTTCATGCAGAGATGTAAACCTTTAAAGAGATTGGTCTTTTTGGTAATACCACAACAGCAAACCTGTTGAATTTGTTCGTATTGAATTAAGTACATATATAACCATATCACATACTGATTTTTATTTGCTTTGCTTCTCTTTTTTCCCCAGAATCAGTGACCCTTTTATCTCTTTAATAGTAGAATTACATTTCCTGTCAAACTTTTAACAGGTCAAACTTCCTTGGAACCAAATTCACTGTCTATGATAGCCAGCCTTCTCAGGATACCCTGATCGTTCCTAACAGCCGCTCTAGACGAAGGTTTCACTCAAAACAAGTGTCCCCAAGGGTCCCTGCTGGAAACTACAACATTGCCACTATAGCATACGAACTCAATGTCCTTCGCACCCGAGGACCAAGAAGGATGCATTGCACCCTCCACTCGATTCCGATATCATCAATTCAGGAAGGGGGATTGCCCCTACCCCAACTGGGTTCATCCACTCCCTTGACCAGTTATCGACATCATCCACTTCAAAGAGGAAAGATGCAATTATGGACTTCCCCTCATTCACTTCAAGAGAACGAGATGTGATTGCAGATATCTCCTCATCTACCTCTAAAGGGAAAGACTCACTTGTGGAATACTCCTCTACTAGCCTCTGTGAGTCGCTAAGGCCTGTTCAGGCCTCGGGTGAGCCATTGGTTCTTAAGAACAAAGCTCCAAGGTGGCATGAGCAGCTGCAATGCTGGTGCCTGAATTTCAGGGGAAGAGTCACCGTGGCCTCTGTTAAAAACTTTCAGCTTGTGGCGGCAGTTGATCCCTCCCACCAAGTTCCTCCAGCGGAGCAAGAGAAAGTGATTCTCCAGTTCGGGAAGATTGGGAAGGATATATTCACAATGGATTACCGATACCCACTCTCAGCATTCCAGGCATTTGCTATCTGTTTGAGTAGCTTCGACACTAAGCCTGTTTGTGAATGAGTTGATGTAAATAGCTGCATAGAGTATCAAAGACCAGTTCCTTTTGACTGCTGCGGGTCTGATGTTGGAGGTGATAGTCCTCCTGGTGCCTAGGGAGGGCATAATGCTCATGTAGCTTTTGTCCATGTAGAAGAGGTAACTGATAGTTTCTCTTGCTTTTATAACTTTTCTTTTGTTCTTTGCCTTTTTTTTTTAAAAAAAAGAACTTTCTTGATGACTGATGATGGTGCTGATCATTAAGAGAATGAATGATAGCTGATAACATTATCAGTTTGGGAAATATTCTGATTTTTCATCATTTTTGGCTATTTCTACTACAGAAAATTATTATGACGGGCATAATTTCCTGTGAGGTGAACCCACGAAGCAAAACCGGAATATGTTGTATTGCATTTGCAGTTCACTCTCTCTATATATTATCTATACATCAAATATATATTTAAACTTTATATGGTCGTTGAAACAACAGAAATATTGCAATGAGTCATATTGGCCTTGACACACATTTACATTTTGATGGATCAGTTGTCAAAGATGCACCCCTCATCTTCCTCAAGAAAGAGTCTTGAGTGAATCCATACTAAAGTTTCTCCAGTTATGTATTGATCTCTTTCTTCTTCAAGTATTTTGTAGTGTTCATAAGAATTCGTAACAGGTATTCATGTTACTTCGCTATAAACATGAATACCTCCCGGGTCCTTGCGAGTCGTCATTATTTTTGAGTATGAATGATCCTGAGCGCATTAAAAGCCTGAACATTTGCTGGTTTTGTATTTGCTTTCTTGCTTCTCTGTGTAAGCAATATATCATCAAACTTCTATCATGTGATTGAAGAACGTTACAAAAGTTTAGGTGTTTCTTTCATTTGGCTTCTGTTTCATTTTGGAAGGATAAATGTTGTAATATTTTGTGGGGCTTCTGAAGTCTGAACCTTCTGGTTTTGTTTATGTGATACTCTTCTAATTATTATATTTAATGTAAGATGGCATTTTTGAACTCTTGAGTTAGATTCCCATATCTATTTCTTATTTCAGTTCCTCAGATTTGAGTGATGTATATGTTGACCTAAATTTTGAATATGGATCATTGTTTCCATATCTTAGTTTGCAGTGGTGGAAATTAGGTCAAAGATCTTAGACCCAATTATGTATGATTCTTTGAGATTTTCTATTCTCATGCCCTAAAATTTGAGTCCATGTGATATATTAATTTAGAGTACTACTAAGATTTCTAATGTCATGTGTGATTCAAATGGGAATCATCCCATGTGGGCAAATTGGCATTTGCTCTAAAATGTCATTGTAGTCAAGGATATTGGGAAAAAATGAACTTGGGAAAGGGTCACACATTTTTCTGGAGGGTCTAAATTCAATAACCTATCATTTCTCAAAGAAAAATATTAAGAGTAACTCAAAGTAAGGAATAATAATAATAACAACAGTAGTACATATTGAATTCAGGTTTCTAGATTCTAATTTAAGGATCAAAACCCCTAAAATTAGGATTGGATTTGGGTCTGGCAAAGCAAACAAGTGGTGATTAAGCTCATTAGATTAGTGGATAACAAAAAAAAAAAAATCTTATAGAAAATGTGATGGTTTTCTCTGCTCCTTGATCTCTTTCATCAATCATATACGGCAGCATTATTATGTCGAGCAGTCCAATTTGACTTCAAATACAATAAAAGTAAAATAAATTAGACTCATAGAAAGGATGGTTAATGGGTTTGGGTCTGTATAAAGCCGAATGGATCTCACATCTGAGGAGATCCGACCCGAAACAAATCCGAAGACGCAAAGGCTTGCTCGCGATAACGATCAAAATCGCCGTCTGAAAGCGGCGACGCCGTCTGAAAGCGGCGACGCCGACCTTTGTTTGGAAAAGGAAAAGTATGTACTTCTAGAATCAGGCCACAACTTTTGTAGAGAAACCAAATACAAATTTGGATTTACATAAACTCAAAAGAGAGTGATATGAAAATAAAATTAAGACGTGAGAAAATTTACATATGCAATGGAGGCCAATTAAATGATTAAAAAATAATAATAAGATACAGTTAATAAAGCAACGAGGATAAAGATTGACCTAAATTTAAAAGAAAATAAAGGCAATTGAAAGAGATATTATGTTAATTGTTAGCTCTGCGCTTCAAAATTTACATAATTACCATAATCAACAAGGGGTTTTATGAAAGAAATGAGAACATCAAAAAAATCTCTACCCTTTTGAAGTCAATTCAACAAAACGAAGAAAGAAATAAAGAAAGAAAGAAACCTAACACTTTTCTTCAAACCTAAAATCTCTCTCTCTCTCTCTCTCTCTCTGTGCGCGTGTGCGCTCTCAAGTCTGAATGGAGCCAGTGAACGAAGACGTGGAGGAGTACAGCTGGCGGGAGGTGATCTTACCGTCGCTGATCCCGGTGGTCCCGGAGCCCGAGCTCGAGCGGGAGACAGGCGAGCGGCGGCGCGGCCGCGACCTCCTCGTCGCCGTCGACCACGGGCCCAACAGCCAGCACGCCTTCAGATGGGCCCTGGCCCACCTCTGCCGCCTCGCCGACACCGTCCACCTCATCCACGCCGTCTCCAGTACGCTTAATTACCGAAATACCCCTCTAATTTCTGTGCTTTTGTTTATTTATGGTTATTTTTGAGAAAATATATAAATGAATAAATTAAATAAATAAAATGAGAATTGGTAGGTGTGCAGAATGAGGTGGTGTATGAGAAGAGCAGGGAACTGATGGAGACTCTGGCCATTGAGGCCTTCCAGGTCTCACTGGTATGTTTAATTTGACTTTTTTTATATTTTTAATTTCTTAAATTTATTGATATCATTCATATTTTGATAGAGGGTAGAAAAAGAAATAAAAAGTTAAATTTTTGAAGGGGAAAAAAAAAACCACGCTATTTGGACAAAAGAGAATGTGAAACGTGAGACCGTACATGTATTGGTACCAGAAAAAAGCAAGAATTAGAAAGGCAAGAAGTTTCGATGAACGTCTGTTAATTATAATTACTTGTTAATTATCGATGGTTGTAAATGAGCTCAATGTATGTTGGGGGTTAATGTTAGTTGGGTTCGATTTGAATCACAATTGTTCGTGAATCAGCGGGAGACCATGATTTTTGCATTGAACTGTCTAATGTGAATGAGTTAGATGAGAGGATCCAAATTCAAGAATTTTGTATTTGTTTACCTAAACTTTTGCGTGTGTGGATGAGACTAATTCCCTTGTCCTGCATTGAAAGCCACACCTTTCATCGAGCATCACTATCAATGCCGATGTTGCAATTCGATCAAACTTGTCTAGTTGGGTTTGTGTTGGACGGAGCTAGAGTGGGTGCATGGAATTCCTGGTGGCAGGGATGGTGGAAATGCTGAGCCCCGAATTTACAGAGGCTTGTGGGATTCTCGAGGCTCTAAAGCTGGCTGCACTGTCTGTGTTCCCATCAAACCACATTTAGAGTGAGGCTCAGGCGATTGTCAGTTGGATCTACACCACCTATACTACTACTACATGGCCGATCTGACACATCATCAAAGAGTGTGTTTGGGTGATAAATCATTCAAAGAAGGTTTCAGTTTTTTCTCTCTAGGAGATCTACAAATCACACTGCACATAAAATAGTGACAGCTGCCATTTTAGTTGAGATTTTTGGATTTTGGTCTCCTTTAGAGTTTCCCAAGCATTTCTATCTTCACTTCGTATTACACTCTCGGGTTTTGTGCTACCACCAACCCCAAACCAAAAATTAAAAAAAAGTAGTTTTTTGTTTATTTTTACCTAGATTGTTGTTACATTTTCTAAACCTCTCATACATCTTATGCATGGCTTCCTAATTTTCAAAGATTTAATTGATGGTTTTTGCTTTTTATAGATATAGTTCCCTTCTTTTTGGACCCAAAATTGGTATCCAATGTGGATCTTTGTGATTTATTTTGTTGTTTCATTCAGATTTTCAATCTGTTCTCTTTGAATTCATAAGCTTCCCATTTGTTCATAGTCAATCCAATTATATTTATGTTTGGAAATTCCTAAAAATTTGGGTAATGATGCTGCTTTCATTATCCTTACCGTTTCCCCTTTCAACTTCCTAAACCAAAAACTATTCTCTAGATTAGTTCAATCATGTTAATATAAAGAATATCTTTTTCATGTATGCAATTTATAAACCCTTTTTTTCCTTTATGACATCCTTTAGATGTTAATTTCTTGGTATGAATTGCATCAATAGAACAATATGACTCCATTCATTCATTTTTTTTGGAATGTACAGTTGCTTCAATTATATTTATTCAATGGTTGGATGATACTTGAAGGAGAATTTCTGGACATATTGTAGAAAAACACACGAGATTGTTCTAGTTTATGATCTTGTGTGCTGATATTATGTTTTTCGAAATAAAATATTAAGACTATGTCAGATATTTATTTAAATCTATAAGTTCAAGTTGATGAGTTGTGAGCTAATAATGTATATATATGAAACATTCTATGATAAGAAATCTGAGCAAGTGTTGAAGATTTCCCATATTCTATTTCCAGGTGAAGACAGTTGCTCGGATTGTTGAAGGAGACGCGGGGAAGGCCATATGCAGGGAGGCCGAGAGGGTGAAGCCAGCGGCCGTTATCATGGGAACCCGTGGGAGGAGCCTCTTCCAAAGGTAGTACCTGAACAGAATCCACATTGAGCCACATACTACCAATTTCTAACCTTTGTTTGTAATGCCTGCAGCGTGTTGCATGGGAGTGTGAGCGAATATTGCTTTCATAACTGCAAGTCTGCACCGATCATCATCGTCCCAGGCAAAGGTAGAACGAAACTTCCTAACCTCAGTCGCCGTAAATTTTAAGATTTTTAAGTTTTTGTTTTTTATTTAATTATTGGCGTTAAATTCTTGAGAGGTTTGTTCTTGTGTTTTGTTTTGGCAGAAGCTGGAGAAGAGTCTATCATTGACTGAAATCATGTTGCAGATGTGTATGTATGTAGTATATGTGTTTGTATCTGAAGTTTGTATTGTAAGATGTTGTATTTTGCCTTTCTTTTTTAAATTGTTGTTGTGAGAACTTGATATGTTGCAAATGCTTGAATTTATCTTTTTAGAGTTGAGAGAATATTGTCTGGTTGGAAACTTTTTCTTCTTCTTTGAAGTAAGAAGTGGCCGAAGTCAGTGTGTTCATCTCAGACCACCTTATCAGCCTCGGCGTTGATGGAAATACTTGATTTTAAAGGAATTTCATTAAACTATTTTATACAATTTTGAAGATTCAACCCCAAAAAACTTGTTTCGGATTTGAATTAGGTTATCATGCCAATGTAAATATTATGTTTCTTTTTTTTTTTAGGGAAAAGAGATTAAATAATAGGAATTTTCAATTAAATTTGCCAACAATTTCGGATGATCACAAATGATACATGATGTTATAAAACTGCTACATTTTTTTTTTTTTAAGAGCAGTCAATTGTTACAAATTTCAACTTATGTACTTTGTAAAGAATCATCAGCTTTAGCATTTGGATATATTAATTTCTCCTTCAAAAAAAGTTTAATTTGAAGCTCACATCTCTGTCTTCAAATTGTTGGACAAAATATTTCCTGCAGAAACAAATAACAAATATTTCTTCCTGATTATTATCAACTTTTTTAAATTTACTGGCGAAACCAAATTAAAAGAAAAGATTTAGGGGAAAAAGAAAAAGAAAATAAAAACTGTACCTTGAAATGAATGAAATGGGAAGGCTTGACCATAGAGGTTATGCAACTCATTGTCCCAACCAGCACTAGTCCTTTGGACCTTAAAAATTAAAAATTCAAAAATTATGCTTAAGTTAACATGAATGATGTTTACTTATTTCACTAATCTCTAATCTTAGTAATTCCTTATATAGTTTTTGTGAGAAATTACATTGAAACATGAATCCAAGAACGGCACGGGCACGGGCACGGGTAAGGTCCGCCGGAAGGCCAGCTCGGCCGAGCTCACAGCAGCGTCAAGGCGGCAAGAAGCCACTGCCTGTTGTAGGGAGTTGAACAGAACTGAAGGAATGATAGATCCACCATCTCCGGTGACATTGTGCCCATCGAGATGTTAGAGTTACATCGTAAATTCATCTGCAACAACAAAATAACCTTGAGTCTATCTATATCCTGTAATCTAACTCAATGGCGAAATGAATGAGTTATGAAAAGTCTCAAGTTTAAGATAATAATAATAATGATAGTGACACCTGTATAAGATTAGATCAGACATGACCCACACTCTCACCCCAATAATGATTATGATAAGACTTTATGCAGCAACATATCTATCAATTATCTTACAACATCATATAGGGTACATGTACATGGCCCCATGCCACAGGCTCATCATGTAATAATGAAGAAAAATGTTAGGGTTTCGTTTGTAGGGTTTGTTCATTTGTAGGGAACCCTAAATGGTGTTAACTAACAAAGGGAGAACCCTTCCAAAAAAAAAAAAGAAAATAGACAATGTCCCTTTCCCATCTAAGATCCATTCAAATCATTAAATTTGTTAAGATCAACTTCCTACCATTAAAATGCATGTATTTGGGAAATTATCTACCTCTTCAGTGATCAAGGCTTCCATGTTGAAGTCCAGCCTTGGATTCACTGCAGCAAGCTTCATGGACAAGAACTGTAGGCACAAATTGAAGAAGTTAGAGATGTGTTTATGAGCAAGAACAAGAGATATTGAGGGCTATATATATATGTGAAATATATGCATACCTCTACTTGTCTCTGGAGGGACTGAACATACTTGATGATCTCGTCGAGCATACCGGCTTTTCCGGTGATCTTGTTGCAGCCCGGCACGAGGTCTTGCAAGTACTTCATCTTCTCGCTTATCCTATCCCTCCTCACCTGCAATTGCCAAGCCAAAAGCTCATCAAGTTTCCACATGTTGTTAGTTTCGACTGTAAACTAATCAAAATGTACATTGTTGGCTCACAACCTATCAGCTTAAGCTTTAAAATACAATAATCATAGAAAATAATTCTAACCACGTTAGGATCACAGAGATCCTCACTCAGATTGCTTGATATACATTGTTAGCTCACAACCCATCAGCTTAAGCTTTTTTCTGAACAGTCATAGCTTTGGATTGAGATCGCACTTACTCGCTCAGCCAGGCTATGACTGGCAGTAGCCTGCCCTCTCCGAGCTCTCACATGTATGTAATCTTGCGTCGTATCAGTGTTCTCCTTCGAGTTGTTAGCTGAATATTTCCTCTTGTTGCCATGTTGCTTCTCTCCTTCATTCCTCTTATCTCCCTTCATCCTCTTCTCCTCATCATCACTAGCCACCTACTCCGTCACAAATCCAGTTAAGCCCATGTTAATAATAACCTCACATAATGCAAAAAAATTAAAAAAAGACATTCCCTTCCTTTTTATTGAAAGGCTAGGAGAAAACAAGATACAAACTCAAGAGAAAAAGGTGAGACTTACAATGGGAGACTTCCTCTTCTTTGATGAACCAGTGGTTGTCTTCTCCTTGCCAACTTGAATTGATGTGGTTGAGTTAGAGATGGTGGTGGTGGTGGTGGTGGGAATGGGAGGAGGTGTGAGAAATTGTAGTTGTTGTTGTTGTCTCAAGTCAATTGCATATTGGGGAGTGGAGGTGAGATTAGGCCAACCCTCACCACCCAAGCCCTCACCTTGAAGAGAGGAGAAGTTTTCAATGGGGAAGTTATTGATGATCTCTTGTTGTTGTTGTTGTTGGAGATGGAATCTTTGCCTCTCAAGAACAGAAGTGTTGGGCAATGCATCATGTCTTGCATTGTGTGATTGATTTTTCTATTGTTTTGGTTGAGTTCTTGTTTGGTAATGGGGAAGGTGGGGATTTATAGAGGGGGAGAAGGGTTGGAAGTGTGGATAAGAGATGGGAGGGAAAATAAATAAATGGGAGGATGACAGCTGCCCTTCTTTTGCAGTCCATAGTTGGGGCCCACGCTGACATGACTGACACGTGGGAGTGTCCACAGGAGATTGGAGGTGGGTGGGGTTGGATCCAGATCCAACCCGATAACGGACAACCACTAGCCAGCCCGAAATATATGGGTTTAATTTGTGGAAACATCAAAAAAGCAAGCTTTTTTACACTCATATATGAAGATTGAAACTTATATTAAACTTTCGTGATCGTTATAGTTGGATGACTTGATTTTCTACTACTTTGCAAAAACTATTTTTTTTTTTGTAAAATAGAAAAAATCTTAATCCACTACTACAAAAAACAGAAAAAGAAAATACTAATTATAATACATGTTACATTAATAGAAGGGAATTGAAATAAACAATACCTAGTTAATTACTAGTGTTAATTATTATTTTTTTAAAGACCTTAAAACATTTGTTTGTCATTAGAAGCTGTGGGTCTTTTCACAAAGGCTGCCTTTTGTGTTGACCCTAGTAATGGTAATCAATTTCAATTGTTTTTGGAATCTTAATTGGGTTTGGATTTTGGATTGATATCGAGCGGGACCCGACTTGCGGCCATATGAGATGCAGGAAAGGATAATTCCACCCCAAAGATTGATGAAGGCACCCCAAAAATTATTACAAGTGTGTTATTATTTTGTTTTTTATTATAATTTTACTCTTAGTGAAAAGTCTAAAATGTCTATTTCACTTCCTCCTCCTTCTCCTGCCAACCCCCCCACCCCAAAAAAAAAAAAAAACCCACCTCCCCCCTCCCAAAAAAAAAAAAAAAAAAACCCCTCCACACACACACAAAACCCCCTCCCCCCATCGACAATGAGGGGGGAGGGTGGTCACCGGGGGTAGGGGGAGGAGAGGAAGCTCCCCAGGTGGGGGAAGGAGGGAGATGGGTGCCTTCATCAATTCAAGGGAAGACATTTTGGAAAGAAAAGGAGTGTCTTCATCAATTTGGAGGTGCCTTCATCATTCTTTGGGGTGAAAATATTTGTTCCCCTGAGATGTAGACCGCCACCACATGTGACCAGCTGACGTGGTAGACTTAAAACGTCACAACATTTTGACCTCACCTGGGTGGAAACTCGTGGAGGGACAGAAGGCCGTAAAATGCACCACGTGGGATGGCTGACGTGGATATCGGCGGAAAAAGGGATTCAGGAGGATTTTGAGGGTTCTGTTGTACACGTGATCTCAAGACAGCAGCCACGTGCTTGCGATAAATAAGGGAAAATTTTGAAATTACCATGAGAACAAAATGTTGATTGCATTTTTGTTTTAGCAAAAAAAACAGAGAAACACTTTAGCTTTGTATTTCTCTCAGTATTCAGTAGACGAAAATCGAAGAAATAATTGTACTTTTATGTCCGTGAACGTTAAATTTCTGAAATCCTACAATTACAATACTTTCTCAATTTGTCAAACAACTTTCACAAGCGCCATTTATCTGAAGGACGAGTTCCATCTGTTTGCAAAAAATCATAAACAAAACCCATCAATATCGGCATCAGCGTAGGGCTCCACTGAACATATTTAGTCTATGGGGTTAACATCATACCTCAGCAACAATTTTTTCAGACGTTGATGCCTAATCGGAGATAACTGGGCTCGGCCGCTTCCTCATGTTCCCACACACTTCACAATGTTTTCCCATTTTCTGCCCTTTGCCCTATTTATGCTGCTGGAGGCAGATTTGAAGGAGAGGGACAGTAGTAAAGAAAGGGAAAGATGACCTTTGGAGATTAGAAAAGTCAATACAGACTTCCGAGGAGATCACGCGGCTGCAGTGAAAACCCTAACTTTCCAGCCAATTTCTCTCGCAAAGAACAAAGATTCGATTGGGAACGTGATGAAGATTTCAGTCGACCAAGGAGCAGAGGGAATCGATTCCTTGTGGAATCTCTAGGCTGCAGTGGGTTGAAGCGACTGATCACCTTTGCTGTGGAGCGCCGGTCGTCGACGCCGTACCTGTCAGAGATGCTGGAATCTCTTTTGCAGGGGATTGATTGAGAGAGGGCGGAGCAGCAAAATGGCGAAGATGAACAAAAAAGGGATCGCGCTGCTACAGTGTAGACGGGAGAGGCTTGGGAGAAGGGAAACAGGACGCTACGCTTCGACTTTTGCAGCCTTTTTTCAAAAGCCCGGAACTCTCTCGATCCCTGAAACCTTGGCACGCCACGGGCTGCAAATGTGAAAAGAGGGCTGTAAATAGAAAATTTTGCAATGTCACCAAACAAGTGTAAATGGTAAAGTTGCAAATTATTTTGCATTTTGCAAACGTTTTGCAACTTACCAAACACGCCCTTAGTATCCAGATATTTAGAGTAATACCGTGAAGAGCAACATTTCAATCATTTGCATTAATAAGATTCAATATCATCATATCAGTTCCAATAGATCGAGTCTAGAAATATCTCGATTTCTAGTCTGGTTCAGGATCTGACTCGACAAATTTCTAACACAACCGAATCCCGAACCAAGGCTAGAAATCGAGTCAGGAATATGTCGCTAGCAACATGCACAGTCCAGAATGAGACTAGGAACGAAATTGCCAGGAAGCTTCATCGAATCACTGTCATCTTATGAATCCTTCAACGCAACCATCTCTACTAATATTGGCACCTTTTTTTCAGCTCGATAAAGATAACATAAGCAATTTGCTCCATGTTTTTGTGTTGTTCAAAGGATAAGATAGTGAAAGGTTGTTCACTGTGGAGTCAACTTGCTTCCCAGTTTATCTGCCCAACTTTCATGCAGGTCCTCCCATTTCCCTCCCCCTTTATCTATCTGAAGGTGAAATCAATGGAGGAGATGAGGGGGAGGGATGGGGGAGGAGATGGTAATTGCGACAGGCTCGTGATCGTTAGACCAATAGTCTGCGGACCATACCACGTGGCTCTCCCTACTCGGGGGAGAGCCAGATCACCGGTCTGATTAACATTACTCTGTGAGAGAGACCGGCAGCGGATCCAAGGGAAAGGGTGTCAGATCCAGTCAGTCAGTCCATCTTCTCCAATTCTCTGGTGATTTGCTGCTTGGCTTTTCTTGCACCATTGTGCCACAAGTTGGAAGTGTGGCAACAAAAATTTATATTTCCTTTTCTTTTGTTTGTGTCCTTTGCAGTTTGTTAATTGTATCTATTACAGTATGAATGCTAATGTTGTGTGTCATTAGACCCTAGGTTTTTTGTGTTGTAGTGAACTTCCATGGTTGGATTCAAAATTGTGAGGAAACTTGCAAGTGTAGGGGTGAACCCTAACCTGCAGTGACCCATGCAAGTACCACACTGGGAAAGCCTCTTGCGTTTGTCTCGGGTTCGAGTCATGCTCGGCCTTATCTTATACACAGAAAAAGAGGTGAAAGTTACTTACAATCGTTAAGAGGTTTCCTTTTCTCTAGGCCCTGCTTGGTTCATAACCCAAACTTCCGATTTCTGCCCAGGCTGAAATCTGTTGCATTCATTGTAGCCTAAAGTAAATTTGTCAGGAATCTAAGCAATTTTTCTCGTCCGGGAGAGAACCACCAACTCAACTGTAGCTCTACTGTAACTGTACTTTTGTAATGATTCGTATCAATTTCTCCCCTCAACTAAAAACATAACCAAACATACTACCTGAAAACCTACAAGCAACAGTTAATTTGTCAGGTTTCCAATCCTCTGATTTGCAAAGCAAACAGCCCCTACATATATTTGTTTGTCATTGTTGTCCAACTTGAAGTGTAGCAACAGAAGTTTCTTTGTCTTTTTCTTCCTGTTTAATGGTTGTTTGTACATATGACAGTATTTGTGAATGGTTGCGTTGAAGATGTGATGACTTGGGTCTGATCTTTTTGACCAATTTCAAAGATGTGATGACTGAAAATATAGCAAGGGCAGATGCTAAGGTTAAACTATATTGAACCAAATGTGATCATAAAATTGTGAGATATAAAATATCTGAAATCACGGGAATCCTACTCCAAAATACACCTCAAGTCTCATTGGAGGCCACAGCCTTGTACTCCTACATAGACCCTAAAACTGCACTTGGGAAGATTATATGCACCTCATCTCATGAACTGTGTCATCTGATAATATCATCCTTCACTGTCAACAATAACAGTACATTAGTTAATATCTGTATTGCGTACATTATGTATTAGGATGACCATATGTTTGTTTGTAGGGAGAGAGGAGATAGAGGAGATGGAAGAAGGTAACACAGAGATTGGAAGACAAAGGAGCAAGACGACGCATTGAAGCAGGCCAAACTAGCTCCCAGTCGACCGCACGATCGACCAGTGGAGAAGGCCGGTCCACCGCCCGGTCGACCGGTGTGCACGACGTGCATAGGGTTAGCCCGGTCGACTGCCCGGCCGACCGTGGCATGGAACGGTCGACCGACTGAAAGCAGACTGCTCTCGGTTTGGGTCCGGTCGACCGCACGGTCGACCGTGGACATGGGTCGGTCACCCGACCGGTCGACCGACAGACGCGTTTTGGCTTTCCTTTCAGGATTCAGATTCCTTTTCTGTTTGGGATCAAATCCAATCGGGGTTTCCTAAAACCCAGGGACTCTGTGGCTATAAATAAGGGCTGAGCCCTCATGTATTGTATCCCTGAAAGTTTCCTCAAGTATCCTCTATATTATTAATTGCTGAATCAATAAAATCTCTCTCTCACTTGCCCCGAGGACGTAGGCACGTTGCCGAACCTCGTTAAATACTGTGTTGATTGCTTTTCTCTATTGTTCTTTTATTCTTGTCGTGTTGAGTACGTCTCCGGTTGCATCAGTCTCCGCCTAGTTGGTGTATTCCTCAGAGAGGTTGTTGTCCTGCGCGCAACATAGATATCATATACTGGACATCAATTAATCATCAAACATAATGTAATCAGAATCTTGTCCGTATATTAGTCATCAAACCTTTTATTCACGCTGTTAGAAGTCTTTCCGTTAATATGGAGTCTACAACATAGCTTGCCATGAACATGTGATCTCTTCCATCACAAATATATACCCTATCGATTTGTGGGTTAGAAACTACTAAAAATACCAAAGAAAGGATAAACTAAGAAGGGGAGGAAAACAAGGCTATCTGAAAAATTCTAATCGTATGTGATATTTTCATCGTCATTTACCTACTCAAAACTTTTGCTAGAAAATTGTTTATCTACAAGGAGAAACAAAATTGTGACGAAGAGCAATCATTTTGCATACACTTGGTACCAATCTTATCTAAGATTTGTAACAGATAAGACCTGAATCTGACAAGACAAAAACAAAAATAGCCCAGATATAAGCCAGAAATTATCAGACCCAAAATTTCAAATCTACCATGCATTTCCAACCTGAAACCTAACAACTTGGGACCCCAAAAAAAATAATAATAAGGTAAAACATAGCTCTCTAATCGTTGCACATTGGCAGGAAGGGAACAACCATCATGAAAACTAGATTTGCTCGATATTCTCGGGACCATGGATGGTAGCGACCCATCGCTTGCCTTAGTTTTCGCCTACTACCCAACTGCGCCCAAGATGCAATGAATTTCATTAACACACTCACCTTTCGGTGCCAGACAGCACGGTGAGGGCTCTAACCATCTTTGTGTTCAAAAGGATTCCAACATGATCAAAGCGCAAGGATCCCAAGTCCCCAGAGTTGGAAGACAAAGCTCCATCTGGGTCCTCCTACAATCTTTAATAGTAACTATGATGAGAATAATGCATGCATCTATTGTAGGGAGGTCAGCTCTTGGGGTGCCCCAAAAGAGGAAAAAAGCCCCACACAAAAACTTAGTCTCAGGTCAAACTTCTGTGTGTGTGTGTGTGTGTGTGTGTGTGTGTGTGTGTTTGTTTGTTTTGGTTCTTTGTCTTGTAATTCTCTTTGCCAGGTTGGAGTTTTGGGAAGTGACAATGAAGTGGAAACTGCTGGTGAGGAACACATCACATGACTCTGTATGGGGCTTGTTGGCTTGACTCTCCTCCTATATAAATCATCACCACCAAAACAGACCTTCTACAGCTCATAGATTTGAACATAAAGTTTAAAACCAATGGCTAACCCTCTACAAGTTGGCGAAGCTATTGTGCACAAAAGACATTTCAACATAAATCATGCAACAGTTCATAAGTATAAGGACTCGGCGAACGAATAGAAAAGAAAATTTTCAATCTAATCATGGTAAAACTTTATGTGCTGGACTCAAATTCCAATCCTATGCAACTGTTGGATCGGTGGATTAAGATGTCATGAAGAGATTGGAATCTAAATGGTTAAATAAAACTCATTGATGGAACCTGTTTTGGCCCATAAAAGGAAATAATTCAACTTCTTCACTTTCTAATGTGCATAGCCCAGAGACGCGATCAGTCAACGTCCTCAAAACAGTCGATAGGTACATGCATACCGAAAACATAGAATCAAAGATCATGTTGTTCCTCTGGAAAGTTTTAAAGGAAGTAATCTTTTCCAGGATGATCTTATCACCATGAACCCAAGATATGAAAGTATGCACAAAGTGCAATAGATCAACAACTCCTCAAACCCCTTAAAGTTGCTACTTGCCAATAACGAGCTGTGATGAAACAAGTTGAAATGGGAGAACCCTAGAAGAGTATGGACTAAAGACTCTCACGTGGGATTGTCTCTATTTCCTCAAGCCGTGGAGGTCCACCATGCAACCCACCCTTCCACCATTTCCTCTGGCGTGCCAACACAACCTCCCCCACCTGACCTCTGTCTTCTTGGCTCTCCTCTTCGCTGTCATCCCCATTGCTAGCCTTTTATTCTTATTCTAATGCGTTGCCCCTCCCTGTTAGAACTTTGAATTAAAATTGTCACACATGACCTAATGATGTCTTTCTTTTATGTTCATGTTCTTATTTAAGTTTGAAAACGAGTCATGCTTCCTTCTCATGTGGCATGAGGGGAACACATCAACTCCAATCTGACAAGAAATATAGGCTCAAACCACAACCTTATTAGTGTGAAACCAACCACCAGTTTCCCTATCAGATCAGACATTACTCTGGCAATAGATCCGACCAAAGTTATCAGAGATCAACGTAAACTACAAATTTCAGACCTAAATCAACCAAACAAAAATAACTTTCCCAAATACGATACAACAATTAAACTACTCATGATTTGGTTATTCTACAGATTATTAATGACAATCCTACAATGCAAAATGTTTTCGTTGTCAGCAAAGCTCGGATATTAAAGTTTTTCTTGGTAGCTCAACTGACTAGAATATGAAAATGACAAATATATTTGAGAAGTACAAAACTTTCCTTGTCTTAAACTTCTTTTAATATCAGGATTTCTTCTAATTTTTTACATCTTGAATTAAAAACGTAGCCGATTTCCAATTGGGAGTACATCAACAACTTGACAAATCTACAGTTTCACAGAAACCATGTCTAAAATAGGAATTAGATGCAATGAGAGAATGGAATGGTTAGCTGTGAGACAGAGGAACCCACGTATTGGATGATCATGAAGGCTAGCTCAGTGGTACTTATCAGGTCTGTAGGGTCCCATAGCATTGTCTTCATCAAAAGGAGATGCTGTTGTGCCCCTGTCCCCAAAGCCATCAGGGTCCTCACACAACTGTAAAGATGGTGGGGGACTGAAAGGTGCCTTCTTAAGTGCGATGCTGATTGAGTTTGGTGGGAGGTCTTTTTGTAAAGGTCAGTATGCGCATGAAGAGAGCCAGCTGGTTTGGATTCCTCAGGTGCTAAAGAAGTTTGAACAAATTTGTTCACATCAGTCACTGAATAAGGCAGCCAGGTTAGGAACCTGGTTAACTCTGATCAGAACCAGTCATGATCTAAAGCCCATTTCTAACCTAGGTTGGATCACAACGAGGTGGGCACTATTTCGTAGTGTGATACTTACACAGTTTCAGTCTAAACTACTCTGAAACAGTTTTTTAATTGTAGAGGTTCTTTCAGATTGATCAAATCGGGACCAGTTCTGCCATAACTGTGTAGCTGATCTAGTTGCAACTTGGATCGTGGCTTAACAGGAATTATGTTGTGTGGATACACAAGAAAAGAACAAAATGTCTCTCGTGAAGAAGGTATTACTTAACTGGGGTTTAGCCCAGAGAGCAGTTATCTTCCTCGTTTTGGAAGCAATCCTTGGTTCAAGACCTTTATAGGTGAAGATGGTGACAATGGGACTTGTGGAGCTAATTTAGGTTATCCTGGTTGGTAAAGATCATTTGAAAAAATGATGATATTATGATCTTTGACCCAAAAAAAACTAGAATTTGGTGAAACCACAGCCAGGAAAAAATAAATTCTCACCAATTGTGAGTAAGATCAGAGAGAGTTTGCTCCAGTTTGGGTACCGTGGTTAGTGTGACCCTATATAAGATAATCAAATCAGCAATATGGATCTAAGTGCCATTCATGAAAATTATTGGAAACAATTGTTTCAACACATCATTCTTCCAGATCATTCTTCCTCTATTGCTATAAAAACCATGCTAAGTGCTATAAGTGTTTTCTAAGCACAACGTATACTTCTAATCAATCCAGAAGATGTTAAGAAGGCTGCCATAATGCATGACAGATAATAAATCGAAGCGATGATTGGAAACGAGAACACCAAAAGCAGGAGGAACACTTCCTTGGTACAAGCTTCAGTTTGTCAACTTAAGGCCTACAACAACTGAGTGCAACAGCCTTTATACCTAGTCTTCAAGTGACTTCAGATACAAGGGATTACAAATGAGAGGAAAAAGTACAAGAAAAAGGTCCGAAAGCTAGTTCCAGAAAAGAATCATAAGCAATAAACCAGCATTTCATCTCTGAGTAAGACTATATGGTCCAGCTTTGGTAACAAGCTTTCTCCAAGGCCAAGAGGAAGGATGTAAATAGAAAGTAGGAGGAGAGAAATGAAGGCAAAATTTGAGAGATTTCTTTAGTATATTGAGGTCTACTCTTGTTTAGGACTGTTGACAGTTCAAGATTTA
The DNA here is from genome assembly GCA_038442645.1 of Agave tequilana. Taxonomy (NCBI): domain Eukaryota; kingdom Viridiplantae; phylum Streptophyta; class Magnoliopsida; order Asparagales; family Asparagaceae; genus Agave; species Agave tequilana. The sequence goes on along the minus strand of JAVJIF010014629.1, from coordinate 18,274 downwards.
TCTTGGAAGTGATTAGAGGATTGATAAGAGATTCATTGTTTTTTTAAGCATTCATGACTCACAATTTTATAAATTGGCTCAGATTATCACATGAGAATATTAGCTTTACCATGAAAAAATCCATTAACTATATTTGTTTATTTACTACTGGTTGCAGTTTCTATTTGTTTATTTAGGTTGATCTAGGATTTCTTCTAGTTTGAGGATGAGACTGACCATATTGGACTCTTATAATGAATTCCTATTCTGTTTTGCAATCAAACTATAAACAATGTTTGGATGCCATTTTGTTATCCCAAAATAAGGTAAATCTGGCTGTGCCTATATGGAGTGCTCCCCCCTCTTCTTTTTTTATCTTTCCTTTATTGTGTTTCCTGACAACTGTTAATAGAACAGCCAAAACTTTAGTTCCTTTTTTTTTCTTTACTGTAATACATACCTGAATTTTGAGATAGGAGGTGAGCCATGTTGCATTTTCAATTCTGTAGAAAATTTATTGAAGTCCAGGTTTCCTTGTATATATCTTCAAATTTTGCCTGTGACTTCTGCACTTTGAGATTGCTCACAGAAACTGTATGTTTGAATTCAGATTTAGATGCTAAAAATATTCACCAACCACCAAAATTGGAGATTGACTGCATCAATAAACCTACCTCTTCTAATCATTAGATGCACATCAATAAACAAGTTATGACGCATATGGAAAACACAACTGTCTAATGAACACATATTAGAGGTTGAAATACCAAATATACAACAATAGAGATGGAGATTTCCGTATTTGCAAGCAATATTAAAAATAATAACAAATAAGATGTCAGAGTTACAGCTTTGACAAAATATCAAGATAAACACATATCAGAGGTTGAAATACCAATATGACAAAGGATTTTGAGATTTCCGTATTCAGCAAGCAATATTACAAAATGATAACAGAATACAAGATGTCAGAGCTTACAGCTTTTTTTTTTTTTTGGGTGGGGGGGATCAAAATGACATTTACATTCTCATTACATAAAGCAATCAGAACAGCTATATTCGAATCACATGTGCTAATGGAAATACAAGGGGATGGACATAACATCACTCCAAAGTATTCCACCAAAAAAATGCATCAGTTCAAAAAGATTTTAGCTTTTGGCCAGTACTAGTGGTCATGGCAGGCTATATTTACATTACTAGCATACCTGGAAACTTGCCAACAGCTCAGGAGAGGGCCACAGATTTGGCTCTCAAGAACCATCTCATTTTCCTTCCAAAGAATCTGGAAGACTTAGAATTTGGTTGTCTTATTGCACAGCGGTCAGTTGAATCCTCCACAGCTAGTTCAGGTGCCGAGCAAGACTGAGGATCTGAAGTCTCAAAACTGCCACTAAGTCGGAGATCTTTCAAAGATGGAGCAACTTCATAGAAGTCTCTTTTCCCCTGGCATTGCCATTAACAGAAATATCAACAAGAGATGGAATGACACCTTCCTTCATGACCAGTAGGCAGTATTCCAAACTTTGAGAACATAAAGAATGGAGAATAGCCACACCATGCTCTTGCTCTTCCCGACTACCAGTTTCAAGCAGTTCTGCTATAGAAGTGATGCATCCATTGGTTTCAGCAATCAAAACTACAGCCTCTTTCATATCACTCAAGTTCTGTAAAATTTTTAAGCAAAATTCTGCATGTCTTCCATCAGTCAAGAGTGGTGTGAGCTTCTGTATGCATCCAGAGGATATAATGTACGGTCTTAGCTCCCTGTGCGATGAGATATCAGAAAGGATTTTGATACCTAGTTCCAGAATCTCGTGCTCTTCATAATCAAGTATTTTTACAATTGAAGGAGGAAGGCCAGACACTGCAATAATGGACTTGGAGTTCGGATGATGGCAGAGCTTTTGCAGTATCATCAATGCTTCTAAAGTTATTTCAGATTCCAGAAAAGAAGTCAACAATGAAATGCGTCTTCACTCAAGGATGGAATTTCTACCCTGCAAACATGGCACAGAAAAATTTCAATATACCAGAAATGAAAAAGGAAGAAACAAATTTGTTAGCGAAACAAAATCATTTAATATATGAAGGTTAATCTTGCGATGGTGGAAATGCCTACAAGAAGCTTTGTTGCAAGGACATGAATAGACCGATATGCACACAACACGACAAACCAACACAGGGCGAATTCTAAAACTTAAATAAAAAACAAAAGCATTGGATAGCGTGTTAGAGGATGGTACATGTGTCCCACACTATTGCACGTTCATAATAGAAGTGTCTATGCTACATATACCAGAGGCTGCCCATCCACTAACAATGGCAATTGAACCCCAGCTAACCCAAAGCCAAGACACCAAAGAAGAGGGGAGAAAAGAATTAAAAAAAGGCCCACACATGTGACATGACAAATAAAGAAACAATCTCCCAGCCATCCCAAATACATAGAAGGAAAAAATTTAAAATTAAACTATATTTAACAAAATGAGAGTAGTTAATTCAATTCAATAAAAGTAAAAAATTTATTTTGCATCGGACCTACATCTGTCAATCACACAAAATCATCAAAACAGATCATCATTTTATTTACTGTAAAAAGCTAAGCTAACCAAGTTACAATATTCCATCCTACTATGCATCTAAAGAGCTAGAACTTGCATGATGCAATGTCATCAGACAGGAGGCAAAACAAACTTTAAATCTACAAAGCCCTCTTTCTTTGTGAACGACAAGGAACTCCTTGCTGTTTTCGTTTAGCTTTATCAGGTAACAAATTTTTTGTTATTTAGTTTGGTCAAGAGGTAGTTGTCTTGCATGTATATCTTTACACATATGGATTCATTTGGAAAAGTAAAAAACCAATAAACTGCACGTTACATTGATTTAACTACTACAACAACATCAACAAACCCTTATATACCAATTTAACTAGGACAAGAAAACTAATCAAACAATTACTTTAACCATAGATCCCAAACAATTAATCTGCAATTGCATATTAATTTGGCACTATTCTATATTTATATGTCCTTGGCAGTTTCTTAATATGTATTTTTAACAACTTCTCTTGTTCTGTTAACTGCTCTTTAATGAAATGCAGGGGTTAGCTATCACAACATTTTCCCTCAAAAGCAGAAAAAAATGTGCATTTGAAATGTAGATGCCCAAAGTCAATAACTCCATTTGAACCTGAAGGAAACTAGTCAAATCTTCAAGAAAAAGATAACTTATAATAACTCCATCCTGTAGCTTGTCACCTCTAACAATTTCCAAATTAACTGCAAATAGCTCTTCAATAACCAGATAAGGAGAGAATTTATTACCTATTGTTACTCAGAAATGCAAGAAAGATCTGAGCTCCAGTTCTTTGTGCATGTATGTCAGACAGATCGTACGCATTCTTCAGAAAAGTCATTAGTGCTTCAGCAAAACCATTAGAGAGCATCGCGTAGCACATCTCCTCATCGCCTTCAAGGAGGCTTTTCAAACCCTCCACTGCTTTGTCTCGGTGATCCAACGGAAGATCACAGAGCCTAGCAAAGAATCTCAGATACATATCATGGCTAAAGTTAGAAAACGACTGGCATCTTAAATAATCATCACTCCAAGAGAACAATTGAGCATGGTTATCCTTTGGGCTGTCAATTCCCTTAACATGGGATGAATTTGAACAGTAGCTAGCATCAGAAGATATAAATGATACACTGCTGTTGTCACTCTGAAGCATGTAATCTCCATGACTCCCATCTAATAAAGCTGCTGAGACATTCTTCAAGCTTGATATAGAACTGCACCGTGAAGGGTCCCAAGATTGCATTGGAGGTGAGGGGTCCTCCAAATTAATATCATGCTTTCTACACCAGTTGGAAATAAGATCCTTCATGCAAGAATTTGGAATCATATATAGATTCCGCAATTTCTTTCGGGTCTTTGGACATGTATCGTGTCCCTCGCTAAACCATTTCTCAATGGATACCCTTTCAAAAGTTTGCCCAGAAGCTATGACCACAGGATCATACATTAACCTTGATGAAATTGGGCAACAGAATTCCTCAGGAGGCACGCTGCTAACAGTAGAATCAGTTCGGATCTCATCAAGACCGGTAGGCTCATCATTGTTTTCAAGCGTACTGGTATTTGGTGCAGAAATTGGGGTTGAGTTCAAACATTTATCTTGTGGACTGTAATCCTTTCTGTGCTCACCAGTGTCAGCTTTCACTTTCTTCCCATACTTCTTTATAAGATACAGAAAGTAGTTTAGGATCCTTTCCTTTTTAGGATCACTCCCATGGATTTTATCAAGTAGCTTTTTAATGGATCTTCTCTCTATCAGAAGAGCCTTAGGGGATGCGATATTCAAAATCGAAACTGCTATCTGAAAAGCCTTGAATTCTAGATCTTCACTTGAGTCAGTCTGTCCCAGCAGCTCTAGCATCGCCCTGCCAGCTTCGTCTTCAGTTGAATCAAGTATAAACCTTGCATCTCTAAGATAATCTAGAACACCAGAGATCTGCGGAAAACAGAAAAATAAAATTAAGAACTAATTTTCACAAGGCCAGATTCTAGACTGTTATTGCTGTTGCATGTTCAACAAGGAGAATTTTCTCTGATACGAAGAAAAGAGACAATATATCATTAATCTATTTACACATGATTACATTTTCCATTGATGAGACACTAGTTAGCTTTTCAGGGGTTCTCAAATCAACTGGATCTACATTGGATGCTGCATTCATCCAGAAACATTGACATCCCATTTTGGGGTGCTCAAGTAGCTTTCAAGTTTCAAGTTCAGAAGCTTCAGATACCCTGATATTCTACCTTGACTCTTCCAAAATGTCGTCTTTATTTCTAGCGTAGACAGTTCTAGTTTAGACAGTTTGATATACCCAACCCTCTCCAGCAAGCTCATGTCACTCTCTAGGACTCAAGGACCGTAACTGATGCCTTATAAACTAATAATGGTCTGTATAGCAGGCCCAATAAACTTAATATCTTTGTATCATAAAATATCCAATGATTCCTAACCCCCATGAGATGTTAAAGATTATAAAATCAACATTTTAGAATTATAGTTTAATAAAAGTTTTTTTTTTCTCGAGGTAAAGGACAGAATAGATACCCATTAAATCGATGAAGGACTTTAAATACAAGAATAGAGGTAAAGAAGATAATTTAATAATAGTTGTTGGCTCTTTCAGCAGACTGGTTAGGACAGTGTGCTCGGGGTCAGGAGGCGACATTTTGGTACATCTACTGCATGACAGGACAGCTCTCATCTTTTTTTAAGTTTTCATACTCAGCATTGTATACGTACGGATATACTGGTATAACTGTTTTCTTTGATTTCTTTTTTCTCGTACTTCTGTTTCAAAGGGAACTGTTTGACGAAATGCGGGTAAGTTTCCACTGTTTATGCTATAAAAAATGTTGGTTTGTATGGCTAGCTAGCATTAGATGGTAACAATATACCAAAAGAACTTAATAACATCATCAAAACAAGGTCATAAATACCTAATTGCTACCACTAATTATTATCTTACTCAAAAATGATGGAAACCTTGAAGGAGAACCAGTAAAGTTTGTAGAGTAACTTGCTCGTGATGGGTGAGGTCACATATTTTGAGGAACTTTCTCCCCTATTTGGGGAGATTTGGATCTATCCACCTTATTATTCAACTCCAATAGAAACTGAACAATCAAATACAAGTAATATGACATGTTAGTGATAAGGCTGCAATATGACATAATGTTAAAAGTCTAAAAATGGAACTTCTGACAGACACAAATTTAGTGTTTTCATCCACAAATGTTTGAATTATTCACAGCTTCATCAAACATCAAGCATAGCGAATTTTAGCCAGGAAAAAAAATAGATAAATACTGAGATGATTCATAAAAGAGTTGGATCTACATAATATTCCCCATGCTTACAAGCTCACTCTGTGGCCCTAGACTTTAATATAACTATCAACTTTATTTTACACTGAACAAGAGCAATTGACATTATAATCAGCCAAATCATCCCATATAGAAGATGGATTTTTCTTAAGATATACTGGAGAATACAGAGCTTGACTAACCTTAACAGCTAGTATCTGGGGAACCATATTCTGAATATGGCATAAGCTTTGATTCAACGAATTCCTTATCCTTTCACATCTTAAAACGACTGATTCCCCAGTTATTGCCTGTAAAAGTAGTATCAGACAGACATGATCTTAACTACAAGCTGTTAGAGAATACATATGAAGCAACTTTTATGGACTTGTGAAAAACATAAGAATAATATTTTTTTAAAAAATTAGAAAAAGATAGCTGACGAACAGAACACAGACAGACAGCGTGGGAAAAGAGTGCAGATCAACCATTTGCCAAGTATTAATGGGGATGTGGTACATAAATAAACAAAACAACTACAACAAAAACCATGTACACACGACCGGCCGCACACATAAAGATACAAACATAATTACATGCATACACTCAAAGCTTTAAGTAATATACAAATCTCAAACTAGTGGAAGTAATGAAGATTATATAAAACTCAGTTCTTAAGAAGTAAACAAACTCAAGAAATATAAAATTATTACTTACCAAGTAGAGCTTGCTAGATTCAGCACAGTGCTGAATAAGAAGCTTTGCCTTCTCAATGGTGTTGTTTAAAGAGCATAACTCTTGTATTCCCGCAGTGTATCCTGGTCGAGCTGATTCTATTGCAGGAAGAACAGCAATGATTCTATCCAAAATCTTTGTAAGCTCCCGGCAAATTGAATTGTGTACCTGACACTGAATAGCATTTTGAGATAAGAGCATAGAATAAAGGCTTTGTGGAAAAGCAGTGACTAAAAGTGAAAGACCGCATAATAGCATGAAACAACTAGTGAAAGACCACATATAAGCAGTAATAAAAGGTATAACAAAGACAAGTATCTTGCAGCTTGTTCCCTTGCTTCAAGATTCCATACTCGGTTTGACAGTGTAATGACTAATAGTGACATACCTTAAATAAACCAAAAACAAAGACCTTATGACATCTGCTTCAAAGAAATGAAAATTTCACACCATCATTTAGGCAGTTTCCCATTGAAACAGATCGGCCATGGAACATGACAAACTCTAAAAAATTCTACCCAAAATAAAAAGTTTCATAAGATTCTCTAACTGAGTTTCAAAAAGAAATTATAGCAGTAACCTACTCTGTCATTATAAACCACCAGATCAGAGTATAAAAATTCCACAGAAGTCTAGCGATCATTTAACTGGTAACTTAAAGAACGGTGCATCGACATTGACTATCATCTATACAAGACATTTCCCACAGTAGGCACTTGGGTATCTGGATATACAAGGGGACTAACTTTTGTTTACTCACTAGGTGAAGCAAATTATAAAACTGGTTTGGTGCTACCTTACTACATGACAACTCGACAACTGGTTTTGGGATCAGACTACCTTTCATAATCAAGAATCTCTTCAGCATATTTATTGTAGTTACATTCTGATAACACAAAAACATTAACATTTTTTTTTTTAAAACAAATTGCAGACCAATCCAGGATGTTTAACACTCAAGAACTGTCCAAGATGCTGTTTCCAAAGAAATGCCTATACATGAGAACCCAAGGCGATTTTAAAGTCATGAAATATTGGTATCAGAACTATCTCCATACCTTTACACATGAAGCATTTTTTGGTACATGTACAACATCGCTCCCCATCAATAAGAAAACTGATATTAATCTGCAAATGAAATTTCAGAAAATAAATTATCTGTTAAAAAGTTAATATTTAAAATTAGGGGAAAAACTATGCAGAAAAATAACAGTTACAAGTATCGAGAATTAAATTCAAATACAACAGTTAAATATACCAGTTTTGTGTTACAGAAAAAAAAAAATTAAAGCCTATTGTCAACTAGACAGCAATCGTCCAGTGTTTAAGACAACCACCCCACACACACCACCCCCCCCCCCCAACCCCCACACCCTCAATACTAGAATACTAGAAAGGTGAGCTAAAGTAATCATAAAGAATATACCGCATATATCCATATGTATGTATGTCGACACACGCACGCGCCCGCGCACAGAGGATAAATGTATTAAAATTTATGTATCCTCAAGCTTCAAGATCGATTTACAATATTGGTATACAAATATGCATAATAATACAGACATATGTGCACACAATATTAGAATTAACGTCATAGTTTACAGGTTGAAATCAGTGCTTCACAAAAGTGGAAAGATTTTGAATTACACTAAAAGGGTAAAGCCTAATCTAGATGGAAAGAATGATAAGTGTGTTAGGATTTTGTCTTATTTTTCAAGAAGAGATGATGGTCCAAGAAAATCCAATTGAGTTGGAGAAAATGATGGCTTGAAGTAGAAGGAGCAAATTAAGATGAAGCAGTAACCTTTTCAGGCGATTGTGAGTTTCCTTTTCAGGAGGAGTATGAATAGGATTAATTCCTATTCAAAGAAGGTTTATTTTTAAAGATTAAAGGGTCTAGAATCCTTCTAAATCAAGGGATTAATTCATAAAAGAATTAATCAAGATTCTTCAATCATCCAAAGGTCAAGATCATCTCATAGTCCAAATAAGAGTTGTATTATAAAATTCTATAAATAAAGGTTGTAACCAAGCATTGTAATTGCCTCAACAAAACAGGTCTCAAGGAGTTCCTACAACAGAGAATTTCAAGTAATGGAGACCAAAGGAAGCCAGAGAAAGAGAGGAGTAGAGAGAAGATAATACTCTTGTAATCTAGGGCTAGATTCAAGTGGAAGGTAAATACTCGTGTTGCATCAAGAGAAAGGTTAGATCTCTTTGTACCGCGTCTATTAATAAAGCTCTCTCAAGTTCTCTCCCCGTGGACGTAGGTCAAGTTTGGACCGAATCACGTTAAATCTTTGTGTTCTTTCTTTATTACTCTTTTGTCTAGATATTGCTAGTTTGCTTTACATCAAACTTTCATTTTACAAGTACTGTTCATATTGCCAAGTTTCGCTAACGTCGATCCTGGGAGTCACAACAATTAGTATCAGAGCATATCAATTTCGCAACAATTGGTATTAGAGAATATCAATTTCGCAACAATTGGTATCAGAGCTAAAGTTGACGAAAGGCAATATGTCGAAGATAGGAAATTCTACGACAAAGTTCAAGGTCGAGAAGTTCAATGGCAAAGGAAACTTCAGCTTATGACAAAAGAAGGTGAAAGCGTTCTGGTGCAACAAGGTCTTCACAAGACCTTACAGGGTAAGTCAGCAAAACCTGTAGGTACGTCAAACGAGGATTGGAAGGAGATGGATCTAAAGGCGGCAAGCACGATCCAACTATGTCTCGCAGACGAGGTTATGTACAACGTGATGGATGAAGAAACGGCTACGAGATTATGGTCAAGATTAGAAACGTTGTATATGACGAAAAGCCTCTCCAACAAGCTGTATCTCAAAAATAACTATATTGGCTATGCATGAAAGAAGGGACAGCGGTGTTGGAGCATCTAAACTTCTTCAACAAGATCATTAACGAGCTTCTAGCTGTTGATGTCAAGATCGACGAGGAGGACAAGGCGTTGATACTTCTCAGTTCTCTTCCAGAGTCATATGATCATATCGTCACCATCATGCTCTACTGTAAGGAACTCTCATCTTGAAGGAGGTCACGTCAACTCTCTTATCTAATGAGATTAGGAAAATGTCAAATCAAGAGAAGCAGAAAGGATAGGGTTTGGTAGTCACGAGAAGAAAAAAAAGAGGAGAAGAAAGAAAAGGTCCAAACTCATCAAAGGTGTGTCACTTTTGTCACAGGAAGGTCAGTGGAAGAATGACTGCAAGCATCGGCAAGAGTGACTAAGAAGAAAGGGAAAGCTGCGGAGGCAGACGTAGCAAGCAGTGTAGAGGACAATGAAATATTAATGGCTTTTTACGAAGACAACACTTCTCAAGATAAAAGCTGAATATTTGATTCAGGTAGTACGGTTCATGTATGTTCTCAGAAAGAGTTGTTCAATAACTCTTTAGTTGCAAAAGAGGAAGGGATTATCAAGATGATGGATGGCTCGGCTTGCGAGATCATCGGCACTGGAACAATCAAGGTTACAAAAAAGGATGGGACAGTGCGTGCTCTGGAGGCGGTCGATATGTCCCGGAGGCACGGTATTATCTAATATCGATAAGGGTGCTAGACGAAAAAGGATATCGGATCTAAATGCAACAAGACGTCATAGTCAGCCAAGGAGACAGGGTAATCCTGTAAGGAGAGAAGTATGGAGGGTTATACAAGCTGAAAGAAGAAAACTCAGTTCGAGGTGGAGTTTCCAGGATAAACTTGGAAGAGAGTTCATCGCGAGGTCGAGCTTCGAGGAAGACTGTAACGAGACGTGAATCGAATCAAAGTGTTGCAAGAAAGAGAAAGGGTACACTCAGGCAAGGCCTGAGATGGCCCAAGCCATGGCGGTAAATCAGCCAAAGGCCCCGGGAGAGGGGAAAAGAGTTAAAACTTCATAGTATGGTTACAACCAAGGAAAAAATCAATGTATTAATCCGAAATCTCAAGTTGTTCTGCTAAAGGCTTGAAAAACGAGTCAAGGTGGAGATTGTTAGGATTTTGTCTTGTTATTCAAGAAGAGATGATGGTTCAAGAAAATCCAATTGAGTTGGAAAGACGATGGCTTGAAGTAGAAAAAGGCAAATTAAGATGAAGCAGTTTTCTTTTCAGGCGATTGCGAGTTTCCTTTTCATGAGGAGCATGAATAGGATTTAATTCCTATTCAATGAAGGTTTGTTTGTAAAGATTAAGGGTTTAAAATTCTTCTAGATCAAGGAGATCAATTATTAAAATGATTGATCAAGATTCTTCAATCATCCAAAGGCCAAGATCATCTCATAGTCCAAAAAGGAGTTGTATTGTAAAATCCTATAAATAAAAGTTATAACCAAGCATTGTGATTGCATCAACAAAACAAGTCTCAAAGAGTTTCTACAACGAAGAATCTGAAGGAAAGAAGACCAGAGGAAGCCAAGAAAGAGAAGAGCAAGTTGAAGGTGCATAGAGAGAAGGTAATACTCTTTTAATCTAGAGCTAAATTCAATTGAAGGTGAATATTCTTGTTGCATTAAGAGGAAGGTTAGATCTCTTTGTACCAAGTCTATTAATAAAACTCTCTCAAGTTCTCTCCCCACGGACGTAGGCCAAGTTTGGAATGAATCATATTAAATCCTTGTGTTCTTTCTTTATTACTCTTTTGTTTAGGTATTACTAGTTTGCTTTACATCAATCTTTTCTTTTGTAAGTACTGTTCATATTGCCAAGTTCCGCTAATTTCGATCCTGCGAGTCACAACAATTGGTATCAGAGCATATCAATTTCGCAAAAATTGGTATCAGAGCATATCAATTTCGCAACAAAGTGGAGATTGCTTCTCTGGTAAATACAACTATCATTTTATGAAGCAAGAGAAATACCAAAGTAGAACTGTAAAATTAAAGGAATGCATTTAATTATTAGATTCTTTTGAGAATTCTTCAATTATAAATATCGTTTCACAAAAGGGATAAATGCTACTTGCTTTAAAAGGAATAAATGATTAAACATGAAACAAACATGCAAACTTCATGATATTCAGCAAAAAAATTAAGCCACTGAATTTTAATTACAGCCCCTATTTAGATGTGATGGGAATAATGATAGGAATAGCCTCTATTCAGTTGTTAGGTGAATATTGAAGGGGATCGACTCCAGATGTTCTTCAAAATTTCACTTAACTGGAAGAAAGATTACATATTGTGTAAAGCGTATTCTTAACAAGTTTGATAATCATACTTGTCCTGCAGAATCAGTTGTCTTAGACAAAGAAACCCTGATAAAAGCAACAAACTTTTGGCCCTTTTCTAGTTATAAATAAAGTTTTAAAACATAAAAATCTACATGTCACAAAATATAAATAAGTCCAACAAAAATATCTGAAAAGTAAATATTGACAGAGACCTATCAAACTCCTGGACATAACTTAATCTCCCAGCCAGACGAAATCATTTCACTACAAATAAAAATAATGGGGAAAATACTAATAGCAACAGTAGTAAAAACTCATCAAAAATATCACATGAAGATCATCTTCTTTTTAACAAAGAACAACCCTACAGAAACACAACAACAAAACATTTCTAAATGCACGCAAAGATAAAGATACACACCATGTGGAAAAAAAATTGATCAGATCGAGGCTTTATGATTTATATAGCAAACATAAATCTTATGAGATAGTAATAGGCAATTAGCAGTAAAAATCAATCAGAAAAAATCAGACAAAACATCAACTTTTTACAAGTTACACAACACACAAAACTAGCTAGACCTTAGCAATAGTAAAACCCAACCAAGAGATAATACTAAAATCAATGAAATACTTTTAGTCTTTCTATAGCAGACCCTCTATCCAAACTCAAAGAAGAGAAAAAACATCCTATGTGCACAATTACATCTCATGGCAATTCAACCCAATAGAACTAGCAGTAGAAAAAGGTAATCAAATTCTCTCATATGATTACCTTAAACGAACAACTAGTAAAAGCCAAATATCCAAACCAACAGGAAATCAACAATATCAACCGCAACAAAAACCACCAACTAATTCCAAATAGAGATAACAACTTAAAAAACACAATCTTTCTTCACTAATAGAACAGAACCTCCTCCAACCATTAATCAACTTTTTTTAAAAAAAAAAAAAACAAAGATCAAATTTTGCAATTCAAACTAATAGTACATGTCAAATCTTTTTTACTAGTACAGGCTGTACAGCAAGCCAAAAGGATCAAAACAACAGGAGGGAAAACAGTGACAGAAGTCATGATAAGTCTCTGACGGAAAAAAAGGATGAGAAAAAGAGAAAATTATATGAGAACAAGCCGCAAAGATCAAATATTTATATGATCACAGGTAATAGCACGAAGAAAGGGGGAAAGGGTATCAAAATAGTACCTGCGGGAAGCTTTCAGTTATCTCAAAATCCAGTCTTTCGTCATAGAATCAACGTTTCCTCGGGAGAGAGCGAGATTGAGGGGAAAGAGAAATTTGCGTAATGAAAGAATTGGGGGGGTTTAGGGTTAGGGGATTGGAGGAGATAGATGACGCTAATGAAAGGGAAAGGGATGAAAAAGAGATAGAAGAGAGAGAAAGATGAGAGCGGCGGGACCGGTAAAGCTCGGCGTAGGGGAGAGAGTGGGGATTGAAGAGGGATGAAGGCTTGGTTGTTTTTGGTTATTTGGAATGGAGACGAGAGCGAGGATCAGGTGTTCGTGGTGGAACACCAAACACAGAGATTCTCTAATGGGACAATGACACCTCGATGAAGTTGGCCATATTAGCAGATAATATCGAACACTCTTACTACCCGCGAGGAGTTAGCTGGTAAGAGGTCTTCACTAGGAATGGCTATCGGGACGGGCCGAATTACAGTGCGACTAATATGAGCTGCAACGTGCAAATACTGGTCGACTCATATTTGATCTTATAATATACGAGTTAATACAAATTGACATGTCCCGTAATTAAGGGGACGGGTCAGATTTGTCTAGTGACGAATCATGAGACGAATCAAGTCAGGATAAATTTTGTTGGACGTGTTTTAATTTTAGAGAGAAAACTTGAGTTTCCCTCTCATTTGGCTTTTGTTTTAGTCCTACATTGGATAGGACGTGGGAAATTGAGTAGTGTTGCTAGTATATATACTAACTTCTCTCATGCCTATTGTTATGAGTGTTGGGTCATGGGCCAACTCCCCACACTCGCGCGCGCGCCAAATAGAATCGAGCCGAGTTCGGGTTGCGCGCGCTCACGACATGCGAACACGAATGCAGTTCGATTTAGGGGGTTCTTTAATGGAAATTTTGTTTTTATCCATTAATATTTTTTAAATTTTGATTTAAAAATTCTATTCAGATTTTGGGTAGAGTTGGACCCGCCCAAAGAGAATCGGGTTGCAACAACTCGCACGATCGCTCAATTCTCTCAAGGCTGTTACAAACAGAAAGCTCTGTACGTTTTTTTTTTTTTTTTTTTTTTTACAAGAAACAACAATTTTCCCCCCCTCTTTCTCCCTCAAAATTCTTACAAACATTTTTTTCGAAAACTATGTTCTTCTCATTCGGATTTTGTGATTTCTCAAAGCTGCTCTTTTCACTTTCGGGTAACGAAATTTCGTCAGAGCAGAGCCTAGCTTACCGTCCTGAGCTAATTGCTGGTGAACTACCGGAAGAGTTTTTATCACTAGGAGATGAGGTTGTTTCAAAATTCGGACGAGACCGACCATCTTTCTTACAGGGCAGTGCTTCTGTACGATTATGTTACCCCAGACCGGCAATTTATTTTTTCTTCTTTTAATTCATTTATATTAGTTGCATGTTTAGGACAAGTATTTAATTTGTTGCATGTTTTTTTTTTAAAATACACCCAACAAATTTCCCGTGACTCCATCCTTTTTTTTTACCCCTTTTTTATTTGTGGTTGTGAGGAGGGACAATTATCAGATGACCCCTATATTATCTTTTTATTTTTTTAACCCACACCGAGTCAAAAATGAGCCACTGTATGTGAGTAAAAATAATATAGAATAATACGAGAGGGGTCCAACCCGTCTCGGCCAATCCGGGTAGTGAACGGTCAAAGGACCCGATTCATTCCCCGAAAATTCAATTCGTCTCGTTTGACCCGTTAACAAATTCATCTGACAAACAAGAAGAATCAACCCGATTCGTCTCATTAACCATCCCGAGTCCTGCCTTAAGTTTAGGTTACGCAATAACAGCACTCTTATTGCACCACTAGAGTCTGACTCATTGATAAAGCGAGAAGTTTGATTGAAAGAGGTCTCGAGTTCAAAAACACGATGCAACTTTTGTTAGAAGAAAAATGTGCCCGAATCTTTTCAAAATGCAAAGACTATATTCTGACTGGTTTTGGTTTAAATTACTAGATTTCGTATAATCATCATGATAAGGACCTTTGTTTCTTTAAATTCCTTTTTTTTCCCCCTTTAAACAGAGTAATAATACGTGAGGAGGTGGGAAACGCGTTGATCCACGACTATAGAGTCTTTGAAATTGCAAGTTGATAGAATAAATAATCGAAATAAAATACTTGTTTATGAATTCTCTTCCTCTCAATTATCTGTATTATTATTCAGAGAGATAAAAAAAAAAATTTATCTTTTGTTATTTTTTTTGAGTTGTTAAAAACTGATCTTTATAGATTTATCAGGTTTGACAAATTTCAAACTCTTTTTTTCTTTTCCTTTTATTTTTTATTTTCATAGACAAAGATCTTGTGAAAGTTGACAAGACTTTTATGCCCACCTCACCGACAGCACCCAAAAAAAAAAAACCCTCACCTAAGTGGGACCCACCTCACTTGGGGAAGTGACAAAGGTCTGTGGTCGGATAGGATTGGGTGCATAAACAATTGCCCTTAATTGATAATATTCTCACCATAAAAAAAAAGAAAAAAATGGAGAAATAGATTTCGGGCCGTTTGTTTCGCGTAAAACTCCGTAATTCGTAAATGACTTACTACCCAGTTACAACTACGGCGTTTGTTTGGACCTTAATTCGTAAAAGACTTAGTAACTCAACTAACACTCACTTGCAACCCAGTTACCACTCACTTACAGCCCAGTTACAGTTAATTTTGTGGTCATACAATTTGTAATATTTTTTTATATTAATATTATTTTTTTAATATTTAACTTTTTTAATATTTATTTGCAGTATTAAAACTTTTAAAATCACCAAATAGTTAATTTTGGGTCAACTTTTTCACTTACGACTTAGGGCCTGTTTGTTTCCCCGCAAAACGCCGCAAAACCGCAAGTCGTAAAACTCTTTTCCATTTTCAGCTGTTTGTTTCGTTGCAAACATTTCGCAAAATACAACTCTCATTTCCCACTTGCAGTTGCTACAGTTAAATTTGTGGTCATATAAATCTCACTTTTACACTCAAATTTTCCCACTTGCAACTGCTACAGTTAATTTTGTGGTCATGTAAATTCTACTTGTAATACATTCGTAGTGCCAAAGCAGTTACTTGATAATCAATATATAATTTAATATTATTAATATTTAATATATTTAATATTTTTAATAGTGTTTAATTTCCTTACCGAATTATTTTATACTGGTATTTTTTAGTTTTTTATTATTTTTAAGATTGTTTTAATATTTACTATTTTATTATTTTAATTTAATATATAATTTAATATTGTTATTTAATACTTTTTATTTATTAATATTTACACCAATTTTCTTAATATTTTATTTAAATTTAATATTTTATTATATAACAATAATGTGTTTTAATATAAAATTATTATATATTTATTTATTTATTTCTTAATATAAATAATTACTTTATTAATATTATAATATACTTTAAAATTATATTAATATTTTATTATGTTAATATTGTAATAATTCATTATAATGATATCATAATAATATTTCATTATTAAATTTATAATTATATTTTACTTTGTTAATTTTATATTTTTATAATTTACGATATTATTATCATAAATTTAATATTATAATAATCTTAAGTATTTTATAATATTATAATATTATAACTATATTTTATTAATTTTTTAAAGATTTTTTTTAATATTTATGTTTTATTAGTATCCTTAAATTTTATTCAGGGCCTGTTTGTTTCGTTGCAAAACGTCGCAAGTCATAAGTCGTAAAATGAGAATGGAAAAAAACGAACTGTAGCAAGAGAAAATATATTGTGTTTTACGGTGTTTGGTTGATAAAGTGGAGTGTAAATGGAAAAGTATATTGTGTTTTACGGTGTTTGGTTGATAAAGTGAAAGTGTAAATGATAAAGTATATTGTGTTTTACGGTATTTGGTTGGTAATGTAAAAGTGTAAGTGGAAAAGTTGACCACAAAATTAACTGTAGCAGTAATTTAAATATTATAAGAGAAATGTAAATCAGCTGACACAGGAGGCAACCCCCTCCTATGTCGCACTCAAAAATCATATTTTCCGAGTGAATTTTCAAGATCCGACCGCACATTATCATATTCATATTCTAAAATATACACATATAAAAAATCAAGTGATTTGAAATACGTTTACTCATTGATCTAATCGTTCGATTTTGTTCTATTGTTAAAAAAACCGTTAATGTTTGAACCAAAGAAATGGAGTAAACAAACTTCAAATCACTTGATTTTTTATATATGTGTATATCTTAGAATATGAAGATGATAATGTGCGGTCGGATATTGAAAATTTACTCGGGAATTGATTTTTGAGTGCGACATAGGAGGGAGTTGCCTCCTGTGTCAGCTGATTTACATTTCTCTCATATTATAAATACTATTAAATTAAATCTACTATTACAAATTAATTGTATTAATAAATTTGAGATAAAAAATTAATAATCTTAATATTTTATTTATAACAATAATATTAATAAAATATAGTAAAATTAGTAAAATATTACTACAATATTAACTAAATAAGTAATTATAAAATTTTAAGAAAATCTAAAGAAACTGAATAAAATTTTAAGGATACAATAAAAACATAAATATTAAAAAATCTTAAAAAATTAATAAAATATAGTTATAATATTATAATATTATAAAATACTTAAGATTATTATAATATTAAATTTTATGATAATAATATCGTAATATTATAAAATATAAAATTAACAAAGTAAAATATAATTATAAATTTAATAATGAAATATTATTATGATATTATTATAATGAATTATTACAATATTAACTTAATAAAAATATTAATATAATTTTAAAGTATATTATAATATTAATAAAGTAATTATTTATATTAAGAAATAAATAAATTAAATATATAATAATTTTATATTAAAACACATTATTGTTATATTAATAAAATATTAAATTTAAATAAAATATTAAGAAAATTGGTTAAATATTAATAAATAATAAAGTATTAAATAACAATATTAAATTATATATTAATTAAATAATAAAATAGTAAATATTAAAACATCTTAAAAATAATAAAAAACTAAAAAATACCAGTATAAAATAATTCGGTAAGAAATTAAACACTATTAAAAATATTAAATATATAAATATTAATAATATTAAATTATATATTGACTAGCAAGTAACTGCTTTGGCACTACGAATGTATTACAAGTAGAATTTACATGACCACAAAATTAACTGTAGCAGTTGCAAGTGGGAAAATTGAGTGTAAAAGTGAGATTTATATGACCACAAATT